>JAJJMB010010543.1:227105-516236 GCA_023531105.1 Papaver atlanticum | reverse complement strand
AAAAAAAAAAAAAAAAAAAAAAAAAAAAAAAAAAAAAAAAAAAAGGAGTTAAACAAACAAAACGGATAGATGATAGTAGATGTGATCCAAAATTAGGATTTGATTGCTTGAAATAAAAAAATTGATTCGAAATTTTTCTAGGATTTGCAGTAGCAGAAACATAATCGGTAGGTAAAGTAGATAGTTATTTACCGATTATGTTTCTGCTACTGTAAATGAAGAACATCAACCATAATCGGTAGGTAAATTGATTGTTATCTACCGATTATTCTTGATTCAAAAAATTCAATTTTTCTGTACTAAAAATTAAGCACAATCGGTAGATAATGAACACCATTAACTACCGATTGTGAAAGTAGAAAATTCCGAAATTTTCTTAAGTTTTGAAAATTTGAATTTGGGGCCATGAACACAATCGATAGATAATGAGCATCACTAATTAACAAAATTTACTGCCGATTATGGTAGTACCAAAGTTCAAAAATTAAAGGATTTTGGAAAAATCTCATTTTGGGGCCACTATGCATTCGGAAGTTAAATTTACACAATTTACTACCGATTATGGTAGTACCAAAATCCGAAACTTAAAGGATTTTGGAAAATTCTCATTTTGAGGCCATTATATATTCGGAAGTTAAAATTAACACAATTTACTACTGATTATGGTAGTATCAAAATTCGAAAATTGAATACATTCGGAGGTTAAAGTAACACAATTTACTACCGATTATGGTAGTACTACAATTCGAAAATTGAATACATTCGGAGGTTAAAGTAACACAATTTACTACCGATTATGGTAGTACCAAAGTTCGAAAATTATAGGATTTTGGCAAAATCTCATTTTGGGGCCAATACACATTTGGAATTTAAATTTACTACCGATTATGGTAGTACTAAAATTCGAAAACTGAATATATTCGGAGGTTAAATGAACACAATTTACTACCGATTATGGTAGTACCAAAGTTCGAAAATCAAAGGATTTTGGCAAAATCTCATTTTGGGGCCAATATACATTCGAAAGTTAAATTTACTACCGATTATGGTAGTACTAAAATTTGAAAACTGAATATATTCGGATGTTAAAGTATGTCCATTTACTACCGACTGTAGTATTAACTACCGATTGTGCAAGGACAATTTTGCCATTACGAAATACGTGAGATAAGAGCTAACTTCAATTTAGGTTTGGGTGACCCTATTTTTTTTTTAGTGGCCCCTAAATCCTTTTGAGTGGCCTCTAAAAATGCTAGGAAAAAAAATGGTTCTAACATTAAATAATTACAATAACTGCAGCATGCAACAACTAGGGGATCGACCCAGTGACCGGACCTCACAAGGAGGTATCCACTGTTCTAAAGCGTGGTCCTCAATAACAATTATTTATTGCTTTTTTGATACCGTAGTTGTGTAGGTCTCTCATGACGGATGTGCGATTTGCTTTTATCACCGCCGAAATAATTTTCTTTATTTTACTTACGGATGGATTTAAAGTACTCCTTATGAATACAAGTACAACAAGACATTATGGTAAAGGCGTAAACCACAACTGCCAGAAAAAACACACGATCCAATCCCCTCAAGGAAGGTGATCGCGCTTCAACCATTGTTACCTCCACATCCCCGTGGTCCAGCCGAGATACCATTTCCGAAGACGGCAAAATAAAAAAGAACAAGGGAAAAAACAACAACAACAAAAAAATAATCACGCAATAACAATTTTGTTTTACGGTAATTAAAGCACACAAACTGGAGTATCCATGACAATGTGGCACTACTCCAACAGGTTCATCACTAATCATCAGCACAGCAGCAACAACAACAAGGGCAGCAGCACCTGCAAATACTGCAACAACAACTGCAAAGAAGAAGATATAATCAATTAAGCAATGCAATATTCATGTGAGAATGAGTGAAGGAAAGAAATGTTTGTATATTTTACCATGATCCAAGACATGAGAAGAATTCTTTGATTTTCTCTACAAATATATGCCACCATTCTTTTACTTTGTCACAACAACCAAAACACCCATTACAACAGCACTGACGGTGTCCCTCCTCCCCATCAGGTGCATTGCCTCTATCACTAATAAAAGGGATCTTCAGCTGTTCACCCTCCTTAATCAAGTCGCTAACGATAGGGATCTTGATCTTTTCACCCTCCTTGATCATGTCACTGACGAAAGGGATCTTCATTTTTTCTCCCTCCTTAAGAATGTCACTGACGAAAGGAATTTGAAAACCGCCGCTGCTACCTTCCTCGGAACTCATTCTGATCTCTTAAGAAAGATGACGGCGCAAAAATGATCACAGATGTTGTAATAACTTAGTAAGTGATGATAAGAGAGTGTATCTATATATTTATATTTAAACAGATTTGCATGAAGAATGGTTGTTGAGACTGCGACCAAATAAAGTGAATAAAGCCGACTGATTATTATTATTATTTATCTATAAAAGTAACTTAAAGTTAGAGAGTCATGGTCCTCTAAGAACGACTGTTATGCCGAGTATGTGGTTGGAGATATGGGGTGAAGAAAGTTATCTGTGAAAAATATCTGGGACTGTAGATTTTACGTGGGCACTTGGAGTGGTAATATCCACTTACAGGGCATCATATCGGAAGGCTATCGCGCGTCAACTGCACACTCGATCATATTTTAAGTTCGAAACACAAAGTTAAGAGCTTCTGGTGCTCAAACATCATTCGGGAACGAGGGGCGGAACCAGAAACTAAAGGGAAGGTAAATATTTCTAAGAGATGCGAAAAAAAGAAGAAGCAAAAGCCGGCTTAGAAACCTGGCATTTCTAGGGGCGACCCCGAAAGAATTAGGGACGATTAATAAGACAAAATAGGGTCACCCAAACATAAAATGAAGTCATCCCTTATCTCTGATTTTTAGAAATGGCTAATATGCCCTTCCTTTTTTTTCTTCTTCTGAATCACATATGATTTTATTAAAGAATAAACAATTGTTTAAAAATTACAGGACCTCAAAGGAAATCAAGAAGAGCCAACTACATAGGCGTTAAAACAAATGAAAAAAACTGGAATTAACAAAACCTGTAGTACTCAACATTTGGCATTTCAATTCTTGTCAAAAAATTAGGTCTCCCATAGTGTATTTGTCTTTGTCCTGCAGCCATTTGAGCACCCCTTCTTGAAGCTGTGTCTGCAGAAAAGTTAACCTCTCTGAAGCAGTGGCAGAATCTTATTGTATGAAGTTTTCTAACAGCCTTTTGCCATCTTATTCTAATGAACCAGGGCATCTTATTTCCAGTAAATTCAGAGATTACTGTTTTAGAATCTGAGTTAATGATTATATATTGTAAATTCCAATCAACAGCCAACTCAACTGCACAAATTACTGCATACACTTCAACTATGTAGTTGGTTGCAATACCAATTCCACCAGAAAGAGTTCCCATTACCTGACACAGGTGATCTCTAATCACTACTCCAAAACCAGCAACTCATGGGTTTCCAAAGGATGCTCCATCACAACAAAACATAAAAAAAACAGCATTTGGTGGTACCAGTAGCAAGGTTTAATACATTGAAATTTAATTCTTCTTGGCCCCAGATTGAAAAAGAGAATTACCTGGTTATCATAGTCCTGGTTCCACTTGTTACTTTTGATTCTAAGACCACCTTCAAAAACAGCTTTCTTGATTCTGCATTTAAAACTGTGAACATTGGGACTTACTTGCTTAAATAACTTTTTATTTTTTTGAAACCACAGCTCTTTAAGAATTGAACTGGCTGTAGTAATCCAACACTCTTTAATCAGTGGACTCTTATTTTTTGCACAACTCCACACATCTTCAAAGGATTTTGGATTCTTGAAATTAAAAGCAGAACATATCCAACTCCAAATATCAGTACTGAATTTGCACTCCCACAAGAGATGATGCATATTATCCTGAGCTTCTTCACAAATGCAGCATCTTGAAGCCATCTCATAACCCTTTCCAATCATTACAAAATCATCAACATAAATCCCCTTAACTATTTTCCACAAGTTGCTTGCTATATTTGGATGAATATATGAGTTCCATATGAATCTATAACAATGCAAATGAGGTTCTTTATTTCTCAGGATATTAATTGCTGAAGATGTTGTAAATGTACCTTTTATATCTCCCTTCCAGATTAAGCAGTCATGACATACTCCAATTTTTGGCGATGTGTAAGATGAAAGTATTTGTTTCATTTCCAAAGGAATGTTCCATTCTCCTTCCAAGATAATATCTGCCACCTTCATACTTATATGAGCTTTAACATAATTTGTGTAACCAACATCCTCAATAAGAGGAGTATCACTAATCCAAGAATCAAACCATAATGATACTTTCTGACCATCACCTAAGCACCATCTTATATTTTCCTTTAAATGGTTCCATGCCCATTTTAAACCTGGCCAAATAGATGATAATTGCCAATTGCTTTTCCATTGTTCCTGTTTATCTTGAAACTTAGCTTTTATGAATAAAGCCCATTCTTCACCAGAATTAATGATTCTCCATAAAAATTTCATAAGCAGTGCCTTATTAATCACCTCCAACCTTTGAATTCCGAAGCCCCCTTCACTGTAAGGAGAACATATACTTTCTTCCATGATAATATTGTATATTTCCTAGTTTTTCCATCACCAGACCACAAGAAATTTCTAATGATTCTTTCAGAAGTCTTTATTACAGAGGCAGGCCATTTGTATACTGACATGTTGTAAATTGGCACACTGCAAAGCACTAACTTTATTAACACTAATCTGTCATGAAAAGATATCAATTTCCCTTTCCAAGTAGCAAGTTTCTTTTGCATTAGTTCTACCATTTGCCACACAGTTGAGATTTTTACCCTTCCTGCATGTAAAATGACACCCAAATACTTGTCAGGTAAGGTAATTAATTCCATTTGGACCAAATCCTTAATTTGCATATTTCTTACTTCAGTTGTTCCATCAATAAAGAGTTTGCTTTTACTTTTACTTTTATTTATCATTTACCCTGAGATGTGCAGATAATTCTCCAAAAGCTTCATTAAGTTCTCAATACTCTTCTTTGCACCATTGCAAAAATAAACACATCATCTGCAAAGAACATATTAGTGGGATGAATTCCATTTCTAACCACCATTGGAGCTATCTTGCCTTCAGCCACCATTTTTGATATATTTCTGCTAAGAACATCCTCCATGAGCACAAAAAGAGTTGGAGATAGGGGGTCACTCTGTCTTAGCCCCCTACCCACTGAAAAGAAACCATTAGGACCTCCATTAATCATTATTGATATTTTAGCATATTCAAATAAGGTACATAGCCACTTACACCAAGAATCTAAGAATCCATATTTTGTGAAAACTTGACATAGGAAATTCCATCTAACAGAGTCATAAGCCTGAGATATATCCAGTTGAAGTCCAATATTACCACCTCTTCTTTTTCTCTTCATTTCATTTACCATCTCAGAAGCAAGAACAATTTGATCTTGAATGCATCTTCCTTTGATGTAGGCTGCTTGTTGGGGAGAGATAAGTTTATGCATAAGATTAGACATTCTTGATGTTATGATCTTAGTGAAGATTGTAAAGCTTACATTGCTGAGAGAAATTGGTCTGAATTGATGAGGAGATCTTGCACCTTCAACCTTTGGAAGTAAGACTAGAAAATTAGAGTTCAATCCTTTGGGGATGAATCTTCTTCTCCAAAAAAATTGCACTGCATTCACCACATCACACTGAATTATCTGCCAACAAGCTTTATAAAAACTGCCAGAGAAACCATCTGGACCTGGGGAGCTGTCAGGATCCATTTCAAAAAGAGTTTGCTTAATTTCCTCAGCTAATGGAAGAGCATCTAACATTGTTTGGTTATCTTCGGTTATCAGTTTTGGTATCATATCCAGTAATGAATCTGTTACATCAACTTCACTGAATTTGAATTTTTGCTCAAAATGATTAATAAGAACTTCTTCAATTTTTCCTTGATCTGTTATAATTTCATTATTGTTATCCTCCAATTCTCCAATGAAGTTTCTGGCTTGCCTAATTTTCAGATTAGTATGGAAAAAGCATGTATTGGCAGATCCCTCCTTGACCCATTTGATTCTAGCCTTCATTTTCATCATTGTACCTAGCTACACTTCCTTGGAATTAAGGTTATTTTCAGCTTCAACCAATCTGTCCAATAAATCATTATCAAAAGGATTATTGTCAGATAAATTCATAGCTTCCTGAACTCTTTTTTCTGCCTCTTTAATTTTCACATTCACATTACCAAACACATTCCAATTCCAGTGAACCAATACCTTCTTGAGCTTTTTTTATTTTCTTTGAAAAACAAAAACAGGGTCACCCACTACTTCTTCAGACCAACATTTATCCACGACTTCCATAAAGCCAGGATGGTCAATCCAAATCTTCTAATATTTCTGTGGTACATTTTTTGGTTTAAGAATGCTTACACAGCCACCCAAAAGAGGAGAATGGTCTGATGCAATTCTTAGACCAACCTTGTATCCCCATCCTTCATATTTTTGAAGCCACGGATTGTTAAAAACAGCTCTATCTAAATTACATAATATCCTGCTTATGCCATGCTGACAATTGGACCAAGAGTGTTGAAGACTAGAATTCACAGTTATCTAGGCAAGAAGTAAACTCAAGCAATGTTCTTGTATTAGCAGTTCTACCTCCAAATTTTTCTTCAGCAGATGTAAACATCAAAATCACCAATTGCAAGCCAGGGTTGTTTTAATTCACTAATTAACTCCATCCCAGACCATAGGAATCTTCTTTGCACTACCCCAACATGAGCATGAATACCACAAACAAGAGTACCCCCATTACTTACTGTTATCGTATGGCTTGACATTGATACCACAGTAGGAGTAGGTAAATGTTTATTCCAAAATAACCAAATATTACCCTTTTTATTAGACATTGAATTATGAATCACCATATTTTGCATACCAGGAAGATTCAATTTATTGCAAAAAGTTGCACTACAAACTATTTTAGGTTCAGCTACAAAAACTAAAGAAGGATTAAACTGATTTACTAAAGACCACAACTTATCTTGATCCCTAGTTCTTCTAAGGCCCCTTATGTTCCAAACGAGAATTTTCATAGTTGATGATGGAGGACTTTAGTACCTCCCTTTCCTTGATTTTTCCTAAAATTGTATTTATTGGTAGCCTGTAGAATTCTTACCTTTGGCTCTGCCATATTCTTTTGTTCTTCAAGAATGGATTTTGCATAAGATGATGTTGGTTTTGAATTACTTTAGACCAGGAAGTAGTAGGGATTCTTTCCTCTGAAACTAAACCATCCTTCCCATTAATGTATTTGATGACACTCTTATCCATAGTATTTTCTTCAGCTATTTGTGATATTCTTGTTGGATCAAGAGTATCTCTTTCCCCACTCATATTTATAACAATTTCTTCTTCAATCACATTATTTAGAGAACCAAATCTTCCTAAAGTAATTTTAACAGCAGTTTCATTTTGCTGAAAAATTCTTGTAACTGGGGTAAAGCAGATATCAAACTTCTCTCGATCTTTTGGAGGTGATACCGATTTTACTGAATGAGCACTCTTGTCTTCTTCAGATGCTTTACCATTATCAAACTTATCTTGAATTTACATTGAATTGGAACCAAACATTGGAGAATTACTTTTTGCCTGTTGATTACTATCTTCTAAATGTGATGCTTTCTTAACCCTGCATTCATATTGTAGATGGCCAACAATTTTGCAGTTATGACAGAATTTAGGTAACTTAGTGAGTAACACATCTTGCATAAATCCTCCAAATTTTGTTTTAATCCAGAGTTTGTGTTGGATCTTCTTTGCTAGATCAATGTTAATCAAAACTCTTGCATAAAAACCACTCCCATAGTTTAAGGTACGTAGCTTCATCAACTTTAATAGTTTCTCCCAAAGCTCTACTGATAGTGAAAAGTGTTTGTTCATCCCAATACTCCAAACTGTGACCAGGAAAATGAACCAAAATCATTGCAGATGATGTACGATGATTTTCTGGACGAAAGTTAGGTATCCAATTTCAAATCCATAAACTCTGATTAAGAACTTCCCATTTACCAGCTTTGATATAACTTTGATCACGCACATTATCCAATTTAATCGTGAAGAATCCTTTTCCTAATGGAATCATTTTATATTGACTAACTAATTTCCACTGAGTTTTCAGATCCAGCACAGCTTCAGAAAATTTCAAACGAAGTAAATCGAGACGACCAATAAGATAAAATCTCCAAGCAGCACATATATCATCAATACCACTCACAAAATCTATCGATAGACTTTCTTCAACAGAATTATTAAGATCGACAACAGATGAACCCATTTCTAGGTTTGGATTATTTTCCAAAAAATTTGATATGAACTACCTTAATTAAAACTGAAAAATAACACCTGAAGAATTATTGAACGCCAATCATTGAAGTTTATGTAAGAAATCACCAGAATTAATGATGAAGAACACTGAAATCGAAATAAAAAATCTGAAGAAAGAAATTGAGTTAGTCGCCGATTCACAGAGCACAACTCAGTCCTGATTCGCCTCTCAGTATATCAATTTTAAATATGCCCTTCCATAATCGTCAATAAATCTCTCAATCGGTAGATACAAATAATAATCGGGAAAAAAAACGGTAATCGGATCTATATAGTTAGTTTTAGGAATATTTTTTGAGTTATTTAGTTTTAACTTCTGATTTGTGTGAGAAGAAGAAAAAGAAGAAGAAGTGGTAAAAAAAACATTTTTTCTTAAATCAACAAGAAACATGGATGGGTATGAAGAAGAATGTGAAGAAGTTAACGTTGAAGGTTCACTACCATTTAGAGAAGACGATTTTGGGTATATGTTGAATGATCCAAACTTTTGTGGGAAGGAAACCCTAGACGACGATTTCATGGAAGAAAATGAAGAATCACACGAAATCGAAGTTAATAATGGATCAAACATACATGTATTGTGTTAATAAACTATAATACCCATGTTATGTGCGTTTGTGTGCCTTTTTAAACGAGAAAAAATTCGATTTCTGTATGCATTGAATGCCATGAACGACCCATAATCAGTAGATGATGGAGTACATATCTACCGATTACAAGAAACTGCATCCAAAATATCTACAATCGGTAGTTTTGTGGATGTATAAAACTATCGTTTATGAAAAATGCCCAAATTGAAAGTTATAATTTTTCATAATCGGTAGTTTTCTAAATTTACTTTACTACCGATTTGCAAAGTCGCCCCAAATACAAATTTCTACAAACTTACTATACTTGGTTTGTTTAATCTTTTACAATCGGTAGATTCATAGAAAAACATTAACCTCCAATTATGGTAGTCGCCCCAAAAAAAAATTTCTCTAAAAATGAAAAATTTGTAATTCTTCATATTTCATAATCGGTAGTTTATAAATTAGTTTAGCTTCCGATTATGGTTGTCGCCCCCGATAAAAATTTCGAATTTGACAACCTATAATCGGTTATACCGTATTCACATTTATCTACTGATTTGTTTGTAACCGGGTGTTAGGGAATGAATAATACCTCCGATTATTAAAATTATTTATACAGGGGCCGTAAACTTTTCCATATATAAATCGGCAGTCTAGGGTCTTATATTACTACCGATTACACTATAATCGGTTGTCTTGTGTCGTATATGATTACCGATTATAACAGAATCGATAGTAAATGTTCTATATCGTGCTTCCGATTAATATTTCCTGACTTGTTGTTATCATTCGCAGGCTATTGTAGCGGTTGATGACAATTATTATTTGAGGCATGATACTTCCCTACACTATGCAAACGATTATGTATACTCATGACTACTCTTTTTTTTTTTATTCAAATAATGTATGTTAAATATTTATGCTTATGAGGTTTGTTTTGTTATATGCACATTTAGTCATTTGGAAATAAGGAGGAGGCAAAGGAATGGCTTATTAACAAGGTAAAAGAGAAGATGTGTGTGGTAGTTTAGAACCGTTGCGTGAAGGATATTCGTTTTGAAACGATCTGTGAGCGAGGTGGGGAGAAAAAGAGTCACGAGGGAAAGAATCATAAGTACATAAGGAACACGGAGTGGAGGAAATACCGAACCTATACATAGAATATTGGATGCCTATTTAAGGTTGTCTTCTATAAGCCCGACGGTAGGGAAAGTAAAGAGTAGAAAATGTTTAAAGTTCCTAATGGTTGTGACAACCACGATGATCCTGATACTCTTATTGGACATGTAATGGTTGTGAAGTTAAAACCAAATGAAATGGAGACGGTGAGGTCTATGCGGATTTGTAAAGCGAGTGCGATCTTAAGTAAAATAAAGGCGGACGACCCAAACATCTTGTCTTCTTTGTCTATAATTAAGTCGGCCCTAGCTACGATCAAAAGGACGGAATGGGATGGTTGAACAATCATGCAACAATCGGAGTGGTTAGCAGAGTTACACGACTACACGTTGAGGACAGAAGAAAAGATGGTAAAGTGGTTCGTATTTTATTGGCACATCCCAAAATGATCAAATTGGCTCAATGCTTTCATCAAATTTTGTTGATGGATGCTACTTATAAGACAAACAAATATAACATGCTGTTGTTGACAGGATAAATCTTCTTCTATCGTGAACTCCGTAGGATTAATGAATGGTTTGGCCATTATCTTGAAGATGATTTCTTTGATGTTGGAGAGACTTAAAATGTATTTGTGTTGCATATAGGGGAAGGGGATACCATCTTTATATAGATTAGAGTTCCAACGACACAATTTAATGAAAAACTAGCCACTGAGGCGAGGTGTAACATGAGTGTATGCAACATAAGACTGGTCAACACATAAAATATCAAATAATCGGAAGTATTCAAAGTTAACCGATGTTCCGATTATAACAATCGGACGTTTATGGAGACCACTATTAACGTCCGATTAATAGTTGCACCAAAATATTATTTTCCTAAAATGTTACATTTGTTGAATTCTGAAATTACCATAATCGGAGGATAAGCTAACTTGTATACCTTCCGATTAAAAGTTGCCCCAGATTCAATCTTTACAAAAATCCATAGGTTTTGAGCGCACAGATACTACCATAATCCTTAGCTTTTGGAATTTTGGAACTCATGTAATCAGAAGTATCCAAAGTTAAACAATGTTCTGATTATAACAATCGGACGTTTATGGAGACCACTATTAATGTACGATTAATAGTTTCCCCAAAATATTATTTTCCTAAAATCATACATTTGTTGAATTTTTAAATTACCATAATCGGAGGATAAGCTAACTTGTATATCTTTCGATTACAAGTTGCCCCAAATTCAATCTTTGTCAAAATCCATAGGTTTTGAGCGCACAGAGACTACCATAATCCTTAACTTTTGAGCTCACAGAGACAAGATAATCATAAGTATATTTAATAAAAACATATTCCGGTTTTTAAAATTCGGAAGATAAGATAACTAATATTATCGTTTGATTATGACGTTTATTCTACACAGAAAGAGTGTGTTCTGAATCCAGTATAATCGGAAGTATATTTAATAAACACATCTTCTGATTTTCTAAAATCGGTTGATAAGATAGCTAATAGTATCGTTTGATTATGACATTTATTTTACACAGAAAGAGTGTGTTCTGAAATGAGTATAATAGGAAGCCAAATATATTGTACATCTACCGATTATTGTAGGTCTAACAATAAATTGAAAAAAATCCCAGAATCTGTAGATAAATAATATAATTATCTTCCGAATCTGACAAAAATCGGACAACTTCTCCAGAATCGGGAGGCATTGTTCAAACTTTATACCCAATTGTAATCCTATTCTGACAAAATTTTGCAAAATCCCCAGAATCGGAAGATACGTACATAAACTTAACTTTCGATTGTCTATCAAAATTCAACATAATCATATTTATGCATGTGATTCACTTGTGAATCATCGTTAAATGCATAGAGATAACTCGAAAACCATTCATATTCCATAAAACTAACCATTCCTGTTTAAATGCATTGGTTTCATCAACTGGGACTTCAACTTGAGTGCTCGATGAGGCCCGAGATCTTTTATTCACCTTTGTTGTTGTTTTCTTGCCTTTTTCCCTGAACCGAGATGCATACTCTTCATTGCCAACGTTATCAATCAACTCTTGGTGCTCTTTTATCTTCTCAATTGGAATATGCTCTCCGGACTTTATGCAACTAGTGCACCATTTGGGCAAGACCTTGAACATGTTCCGATGTTTATATACATAACATAACATCAAACGGTTATTACTAAGATATTGATCCGTAATATTAAACGAATATAACACAACAATACGCACCAATCTATCATAACCCGGAGGTTTCTCTTTGAGGATAGACTTATAAGCGTGTGCGGTCGATGTAGTCGTTGCTTTAAGATCACGGATTACACGACGGTACCAATCCATATAGCCTGGAGTATTTTCCTAACCTCGGTTGACGGGTCTCCCAGGGTTGATTATGAAATGAATCCTTATATACCAATATTAAATAACGGATGGTGCACCCGAGTAAACTACAGTGATAAAATCTTTACTAGACTCGCAATGTTCCAGATCCAATGTGAAATTTCCATTTATTTCCTCCCTTGGTAAACCTTGTACATAACCATGTTGTCGCATCACCCTTGAGGCATTGTACATCACATATCCTGTGGGGTGCCACAATAGTCCAAAATAAAGGGCCAACTCGGACCGGCCCCCTATATGTCCACTAGCTCGATTAGTCTTCCTTGTATGGATCAAAGCATACGTCTGAGGCCTTTAGTGAGTCCAAAATCTCCCTCAAACGAATCAACTGATGCTCCTTTGTCTTAGAATGGTTGTCATCGAAGATGTACTTTGTTACTCTAGGATCACCTTTCACCCACGTCGGGTTGACTAAGGGAAGTGGTCATAGATCCATGTCTATATAGATATGATACCAAGTATTATAAAATTGATTCTTCAATTAGAGGAAAAAAAAACATAACTAAGTATGAATTAATAGAGTTAATAAAAATACATGTAGTAAACTCACGTTCCCGGCAATTTGGCTAGTTCCGAGCCTCGACGCCTTTCTAAACTCTTCCATCAACCACGCATGGCATGCCAGGCCCCAACAATACTCTTTCACTTTATTGAGAGGATGCAGTAGTTGTAAAAGGTTGGCATCGACCCGGTTTCCACTGGCATCGGGGAAAACGACACATCCCAATACACATAGGAGATATGCTGTCGCCGCGTAGTTCACTTGGTCATCAGTTAAAATTCCTTCATTTTATTTCTTCAAGGTGCCCATGAACATATCCATCAGATAACCCATGTTGAACTGTCTAGTTCTATAAGCAGCACACCTCCTGAACTCAATGTTTGATGTCGCTTCATCCCAACCAAAACACTTATTAGTTAGCTCATAAAGTTTTTCCTACTTTAACTGCTTTGTGTACTCATACTTAATAGTTGTGCCATGGTCAGCGAGTCTAAGAATCTGCACAACATCATCTGGGGTAATCCTCATCTCCCCAAACGGCATATGGAAGGTGTCGGTCTCAGGATACAATCGCTCCAAAAATGCCGATATAGCCACCCGGTCATGTTCCAACATTGGATTCTCGACAGCAGTAGATAACCCCGAGTTGGCTATAATTGTCTTGAACCTTTCACATTCACCGTCTAAAGGCCAATCCATCATTTTTGTTGGTGAGGCGGTGGGTTTGAGCATACGAACCGCATCAGAATGATACTATTAAACACACGACAAATTAAAAATTATTTAGAATAACCTAAACCTATAACCCTTAATACTATTACGAAGAAAAAAATAATACGTTAATAAAAGGAATACGATTATTACCTCGGTTTCATAGATTTATTTGGCCCATGAGTATTTGTATCCAAATAAAAATTCCCATCCATCCAGCGGTAGCCCCAAGAGTTTACCTTGTAAGATATTCTTTACCTTTAAATATTGTGGGACAAGGTGTTTTGCTTTCTTAGCGATTGGCTTCTTTCCATCTTCTCCTTCTCCCTGCGTACCGCTAGGTTGTCCTTCTTCTTGTACTCTAGCTTCTGGTTGAACACTTGGTTAAATTTCATTTTGTACTTGTGGAACACTTGGTTCTACACCTTCTTGTACTTGTGGATCACTTGGTTCTACACCTTCCTGAGTGCCTTGTTGAGTTCCATCTTGAGCACTTGAATTTGATTTAGCACTCCTTTCTCTCCTTGCACTAGTTGTCACTTTCTTACGCCCTTCTCTCCTTGCACTAGCTGAGGAAATTGCATCTTGGGATTTCTTACCTAGCCTATCCCTAAACAACAAAATAAGGTACAATAGGTTCGTAAGAATATGTTAACAATATATACAATTGGAAGTTTATCCAAAAACATATTTCCGAATATACATAATCAGAAGTTTAAGTTCAACATTAGCGCCCGAATATAAATAAACGGAATTTAATCCAAAAACAAATTTCCGAATATACATAATCGGAAGTTTGAGTTCAACATTAGCGTCCGAATAAAAATAATCTGAAACAAAAGGAAAGTTTTTTCTAACGAAACAATAACATTGGGAAGTTAAAAAAAAGTGTTTTCTACCGAATATACATCATTTTGAGTTCAGAAATTTCTTAAGTTGTAATTAATCGGAAGAAAACAATCAAAAATATCTACCGAATACTCACTCTAAACAACCGGAAGAAAATACTCTGCACAATATCTACCGAATACTAAGTCTCTACAACTTTTAATCCTCTAGTATATTCATAAGTCAAATAAACTATAAACTTCCGATTATATCTAAATTAGGGTCCGGTGAGAAACAAGGTTTTTTAATCGGTAGGAAACGTATAAATTTTGCACCCGAACATGGCCAATGTTCTTGGGGAACGAAGAACACGGTCATATTTGGAAGCTAAAAAAATTATCTAAACTAACGATTCTTGGTAATAACCGAAAACCCTAAAAAGAAAATTCATGGATTCTTCGAATTGAAGCGATGGAAATAAAAAAAAATGGTAGAAAGTTACCTAATTGGGGCCATTTGAAGTTGCTTGAGAGTCTGGGTATCAGAATCACCTACATCAGGGATTTCATCTTCGCGTTCTTAGCCATTTTCAGTTACAATCTCTTTATTACGGGAATGCTGTCCAATTTTTGGATCGTCACCACGATATACGCTTTTCACTCGAGCTCTCGTGGGTTCTTTATTTTTCATCTTTATAGAAAATAATCGAAGATGATTCGATTCGATTCGACAATTAACAATAACGATGTATTGAAGTGGAGTTGAACGAGGGAAGAAATTTTCCTCTGCAATCAGAGGAGAAGAGGAGAAGAAGAGTTGAAAAGAAAAGAAACTAAATTAAATGAAATTAGGTTTACATTGGTTTTATCAGTCAATGGGTATAATAGGTAGTTGACTCACCATCTCATTATTTACCGATTTTTACAGTAGCCCCAAATTTCATTTTAGAAAAATTCTTAAGATTTCGAATTTCTCGACTTTCCAAATCGGTAGTTTCGTCATGTTCTTTTTCTTCCGATTTTTACAGTAGCCCCAAATTTCAATTTAGCAAAATTCTTAAAATTTCGAATTTCTCGACTTTAACAATCGGTAGTCTCGTGATGTCCATTTTTCTACCGATTGCGATAGTAGCCCCAAATACGCATGTAGCAAAAATTCATATTAATCGGTAGTCTTTGTGCGTTTTTTAGCTACCGAATACAATTTCAAGAATCAGTTTCTAAAAACAATTATTTAACTTCCGATTTTTGAAGGGCATTTAGGTATTCTCGGAACCATTAGGACATCCCATAACCTTGTCTATAGGTTGGGAATAAAAAAGCCGCCCCTAATTCTTTCTGGGTCCCCCTTAAAAATGCCAGCCTTAGAAACCCGATTCTAAAATAAAAAAGGGCTTGGGAGAGTCTATTTCTGCAAGAACCGTTTTTTGGGCACCACTCTTTTTTGGTGGGGAATCATCATGTACATAGGAATGTTTACCCTATAATATATATAAGAGGTGTCCTAATGTGTGGAGATGATTAATTTATCGTTACTTTGGTTAAGATTATAATTAATTTAAACAACTACCCAATTAAATCTAATAACAAAGCTAATTCATTAATCCTATCCTATCCAAGTTTGTGAGAGGTTTTTTTTCTCCCTTTCTTTCTTCTAATCAAAATTATAATTAATCAAAACAAGAAACCTAATTCTAACAATATGCAGATTCGCAGGTATTTTCTCGCATACACATACTTTTAATTCGTTTTTGGTTGAAAGAATTGGGTTGTAATCATCAAAATAGGTTGAAAATGGGAGTTACAGGAGGAAGTTCTGTTAAGAGATTTGTAGAAAACCCAATATTTGCTAACCGAACTTCCTGCAATTAAGAACACCAAGAACAGTTCGGTTAAGGGAGAAAATTTGTTCCTAACCGAACTATGGAGTTTGGTTGTTTCGCAAATAATTTTTTCCTAACCAAAATCATTCTTCATATGCAAATGTAGAGTTCTGTTTAATCGCAAAAAAATTTTCTTAACCGAACTCTTCTCACACTGAAAGTTCGGCAAGAAAGTAGTAAACTCAACTAAACCGAACTTTACTCTGTATACTCTAGCATAAGAGTTCGGCTACCTCTCCTGGAAACAGATAGCCAAACTAATAAAAACCTTCATTAAATAGTAGTTCGGCCACCTGCGTCTGCTAAAACACTAGTCGAATTGCACTTGCATGAAAGTTCGACTACATGTTCTTCAGAAATCGTAGCCGAACTCCTTTGACCTAGCCGAAACAACTCATTTCCGTATCTTTGTGAAGATTTACGAATAATCTAGATGATGAAGGAGGTTTTGATTTGGGGGACGAGCTATCATCACTTGAATCAGTCATTTCATATTTACCCGTCTCAAAAAAAAAAAAAAAAAAAGGGTTCAAAAACCATCTTCTTCTTCTTCAAACTCCCTTAATAATTCTTCTTAATCATTAATTAATAACTAGTTAATCATTAACTTAATCACTAAGAGCATCTCCAATAGCGGATGTTAAAAATCCTACTTGGATTTTTTTTAAGACCCTTATTTAGGAGGATTTGCACATATAAATAGTAAATATAGGACCCCGTGACTAATAAACCATCTCCAATAGTATAGAGGTTTGACCCTTAGAAAACCTTATGTGATGAAATCTTAACCGTTTAATTATATTTTAATTAATTATTAAAAATAAAAATATGACATGGAGGTCGTTCCGGAGGTTAAGATAAGACTTTCTTCAAAACCTTCAAAATTAGTATTTCATCCCTCCTGTTTTGTAGGACCTACTGTTGGAGATGGATTTAGTTAAAATGAAGGTCTAAAATCCTATGTGTCACTAAAAGATAAATCTTCCACCTTCTATTGGAGATACTCTAATTAATTTAATTTAGTCATTACACTAAATAATCATTAAATAACTTAATTAACTTGGATAAGTTCGATATTAACATGAATAGTTTGATAAGGGGTTACCTAGGTTTACTTCTTAATAACAACCCAAAATTCGAATAATGATCCCATGAAAAAAGGGTGGTGCCCAAAAATCGATTCTTCTGCAACTACATACCTATGCTTCCAACTGGCTCTCCCATGCTGGTACGGATGTTGTCTGGGTTCCCAAACACTTAAAGCCCATGTTTTAACCTTTTCATACCGGCACGAGGCAAACAAATAACTTTTCTCTTTTATAAAGACTAGTGTCTTGCCCGTACAGAAATGACTTCAATGTTTAACAGTGTTCCAACGTAGGAGTTTCAATGTAAAAACAACAACAAATACAGAAGACTAAACCTTCAGCTGAGGGGGATAGACCATTTGTGTTTTCTTTTTTTAATTTGAGAAATATCATACATTAAACCAAAGAATACAGTATTTGAAGATAGTGGTAAGTTCAGATCCTTAAACCATTGCGCAGCATCAAATAACACTAATCCCTTAGCCTGCTCTGCGCTTGTAGCAGTATTAGTTTCTGCTTTCCCTGCCATAAACCCATTCGTAGAGTCACCAAGTATCAAACCAATACCAGCGTTTTTAGTGTCAGTATAAAGCTGCATCAAAGTGTAATTTTACCTAATTGGATGGAGGTGCAGTCCAATACAGATTAGTACGATGAGACCTAATAGATTTATTATATGAATGCTGATGATATAAAATGCAGTCCATCTTATAAGAGGAACAAAATTGTCGAGTAATATGAATTATAGCTCTTAGAAATGACTTCTATGTTGGAACACTGTTAAACATTTGTGTTCTAGAGATGCCAAAAAATGACTGTTGCCGGGTTGATCACATAAGGATTTTGAAAATGAGATATACAGACCGTGATTATCCCAATTCTGTATCGGTTGATGAACTGAATTGGCTGAATCGGCAGAAAAATATCGCTTCAGGTGAACGAAAAAATCAAACTACTCTCTTCGTAGTGCAGTAAAGTAAAAGATATCTATGGACTCAATATGCAGATGACACAAAGGGCATATGCAGAAAAATATTAAATAAAGCCGTACGTACTTTGGATCAGCCCAGAATGAAGTTTTATCTAGCTAAGTAAGACTACTCATCCATGGTGTATAGTTCTGGGTCATATATAGTTCTGCTGTTGGTAAACAAAAGGGTGATACTTATTCTTTAACCAACGATACAAAAATTATACAAGTGTCTTAGTACGTTGGTAAACAAAAGGGTGATGCTTATTCTTTAACCAACAATACAAAAATTATGTAAGTGTCTTAGTACAATTTGATACTTCTCGATTCGCCTAAAGAGCCTTGCGTAGGCTTTTTTTACATTCTAAAGCTTGTCGTTCGAGAGAAATACGACATATATTGAAAGATGTAAAGAAACTTACTCGTCAGATTAAACACGCTTAGGCATGACATTCATGACCGCCGATTTGGGAGATGCATCCCCATCCTGCATTCATATCCAATATGTTGTGGTACCTCCCTGATTCCTGAATCAAGGAACTTATTGGTCTTCTTATAGGGGTGGCTTTCAAAGTTCTATATAATCAGGCAGCAACCTTCAAGGAGCTGCATCAGTTCAGTAGAGAAAGAGCCAATCAAGCTCTCGAAAAATTAAGCTCAAATATGCACCCTCAAACTTGAATTTCCCAAGTAAAAACTCGTCAGTATGAAAACACCCAAGTATGTACCTTCAAGCCACTTGCACCCTTTACCTGACATATTTCCATTGGACATCAAGCTCTTGTTTCCCCTTCCATATCTTATTAAGAACAACCTATAAGATAAGGTTAAAATGAGAACATGAGCTGACATATTTTTTGAAAATAGGTTTTAATGGAAACCATACCATTGTTGAAGCATAGACATTAAGTCACATCAACAAAGCATATTATAAAAAAAAAATACATAATACATGATCAAGTACATCAAAGGAATGGGAGAAAAACAACTCATATGGATACACTATTTTCAAAAAACAATACATTCCAGATGATTTACGTATTAAAGCAAAGCAGGAAAATAGCTCATCTGGATCTACCACTTACGAATGTATTGTAAAATATAGCAAAGTAAAGGGGAAAAACTCATATGCTAGTGATTAAGTATAACAAAGTAAATGGGGAAAAAACTCATATGAATCTACGCCAGATGATTTACGTTTCATGCTTCAGTTTATAAGAACATAATATAAAAGTAAGATAAGAAGAATGAAACCTCATATATGATGCAATTCCGATTCTCCATCCATGTATTATCACCTGCGACGTCAAAAAAATCAAACTTGAAAAATCTTGAAAAATTAATAGTAAAGTAGACAAAACAGAAAGAATGAAGAAGAAAAATGGTGTATTGAGGTCCGATTTTGCCTTGTTTTTATAGTCTTCTGAAAATACTCTTGACAGCACTTTAAATTTTAAGGGCTTGCTAACCTGAAGTTGTCTGACATTTCCAAACTTGAATCAGGGAATTTTGTTCCATATATGTTGTAAGTTAGCATAATCAAATTGTCTACTTTACTTGTTGTGTACTTGGAAAATTGAAAATTATCTTGAAATCTTATTATTTATTTGAAAAACAACCGATCTTTGTCAGTGGAATATCTTATTTCACGGCTGCACTACTTAGTTTAAGGAGCTCGAGACAAACAATCTGATTTCGTGAATATTGAAGATTAAAATCTATACTAAACCAAATCCAAAGAGAATATGAATTTGGAGTAATCAGAAAAGAAACATATAGAATGTGTATATAGTTAAGAGTTTACCAAGACCTCAAATGGAGGTGATTGAGGTGGGCTTGCCCCTTAGTAGTGGCGGAAACAGTGCCATTGAGGTAGACAATGAAGATGATAACCTGTAATCTTAAAATGAAAACAAATCATAAATTGTACCAGACTATCAGTAGTGGCGACCGTGCATCTCTACTAATAGTGGAAAAATAAACAATACCTTCTTAAATGGGGTGGAGGCTCGAGTACATATTCCTACCCGGTTAACTTCTTAGAGTATGCATGCCTCCTCAATTATTTATCATTATTGGCCACAATATATACTCAAAAAACTGAAACTAATACAGCTGCAGTTTGGTTTACTGCTGCTACTGTATTACTTTAGAGGTGGGAGATGCAATAATTTTTACAACCCTGCTTTACTAAGGCCATATATATATAAATACCTAACCCAAAATTTTAAAGGAGACTGCATAACGCATATGTGGTTTTGCGTTGATTGTGATCAGCAACTCCCTTAAGATGATCAATATAAGCTGTGAACCAAAAAAATCTGGTATTTACTTGCTAATTAATCAAATAAATTAATAATAATCCCCCAGCTTAGAACTAATACAACAGTTAATCTTTGTGAACCAAAAAAAATAATCAAAGAAGGTATAAGAAAAAAGTATCTCCCTAAAATAAATAGAACAGATAAATCAAAGAAGAGACAGAGAATCACCTAGAAGATCAAATTAGAGAAGAGATTCTTAGTCCATTAAATGAACATGTAATGTTACAATTTAGTACTTCACCAAATTTAAGAAGCTTAGGAACTTAACTCTGTAGTCCGAGAAGAAGAACATCATCATCTTTGCGCAGGAACTTACCCGGTGGACATGGAGCAAGATTAAGAGCCCCATTCTGAAAGAAAGCCTGACTGAAGACGACAAAACCATTGCAGTAGTTGTGGTATCTTTGCATTATTATGGTTTAGCTACTAATTAAAAATCCTCGATTCCTATTGGTCGGGTCCAGAAGCTCTAGAATTCAAGCTTTTGGCCTAATTTTCAATGTGAGACCAGCAATTTCTACTCAAATTATTATATATATATATACACACAATAGGAAAAATATATAGAATTATAAAGTTTTCAAACAGACTACTAGAAGAGCAAGCACTATGATGACCACAATGTGATGACCACAATGTAGATAATTCTCACAATGAAATAGATAACCTTGGTTGTTCTAGCTATCAAATCCTATTGTAGGGGTAAAAATATGACGGGTACGCGTGGCACAAGGAGAACAAACGAGAAACATGGAATCCAACCTACGGATCTGGGCGCAATAACCAAAATATCTACCACACCCGATTTGAGAGAACTCGTGTAAAGCATGAAGGGGGATCAAGGACTCAATTGGAATCAGGCGACAAGGCATTAAATGCTGCTGACAAAGCACGCGTGATGGCAGAAGAGTCAAGTCAAGGTTGGCCCGACTACAGATGATCAACGATACATTAGACCCGGATCGGGAGAGCTAATGGTAACAGGCGAAGAAGCATCAGGACACATCTGTAGCTTTGGAGGACATAAACTACAGATATCGGAAGAATCCCGTCGGGCCACCCGACAAAAACACCAAAGTTAATACGATAATCTAACACTGTAATATCGTTGTACGAATGTGCATGCCTATAAATTCCCATTGAAGTATAGAGGTAGAGGCAGGTTTTCGGAGGTAAGTGAGTGACTAAAGAGACTAAGTGTAACTATCCTTGAGAGCTTACCGTGTGAGAAGTAATACGATTCATCATTCACCCCGTGGACGTAGATAATCATACCGAACCACGTATATTCTTGTGTTATTGTTTGTTCTTCAGTTACTTTCTTTATGAATCAAAGAATTGTTCTCATGTAGGATGATCGAAATAATATTCGATCTTATTTTATTTATTATAATGCTTGTAAAACTCCACGTGAATACATGTACAACTACAATCAAAAAAAAGAAAAGAAAAAACAATACATGTACAAAGTATTAGGTCACTGTGGTAGAAACATGGACATTATTGGTAAAGCTATAACATAAATGCCATAAAAAAACACGATCCAATCCCCTAAGGAAGGCGATTGCTTCAGCCATTGTTACCTCTATACCCCGTGCACTAGACGGGTTATATCGAGATACCAAAATTATTTCTGAAAACAGCAAAACAAGACAAGACAAAACAAACAAACAAATTTTGGGGTAGTGCTAGAGCACACAAGCTCGAGTTCCTTGACAATGTGGCACTACTCCAACAATCAATCACCATGACAACAACAACAACACTTACCAAAACTGCAAAGAGCAAAATAAAATCAGTTAAGCAATGCAATATCATGTGAGAATTGATTAAGGAAATAAAGGTTTGTATAGTTTACCATGATACAAAACATGAGAACAATTCTTTGAGTTTTTCTACAAGTATTTCCCACAATTCTTTTACGTTGTCGCAACAACATAAACACCCATGACAGCGGCACTCACGTTGTACCTCCCCATCTGCGCTAACCACCTCACTAATGAAAGGGACCTGCACGGCACTAACGAAAGGATTTCTTTGACGTTGACGACCAGGAATGCCTTGATTAGCACTGAAGGAGCTAGTCATTTCTCTCTAGACAAAGATTACCTAGTAAAAGTGATCAGATATATTGTGTTATTTTTGTAAGTATTTGGTAGAGTGTCTGTCTATATATGTAGTGATACATGAAGATTGGCTGGTGAGACTGCAACTATATAAAGTGATTATAAAGCAGACTAATTATAATAATTATGATTATAAAATATAATGTAACTTTAAGATAGAGATTAGAGAGTCATGGTCGACACTACTGGCTGTTCAACTAAGAACTATGACTATATGGTGAGTAATTGGTGTTGGATATTTGGGGTGGAGAAGTCCAACTTATAGCATAACGTTATTAGTGAAAAATATGGCACTGTGGATTCTATGTTGACGCCTGCAGTTAGTCACCTCATAGTGTATCATGTTGGAGGGCTATCGCGTCAACTGCACACTTGATTAATTCTGGTACTGCTCAAACATCATCATTCTGGTACGGCTGTTGGCTGGGTTCTCAAACAGTTAAATCCCATTGTACTTATCTTTTCAAACCGGTACGAGACGATTAGAATACTGTAAAGGATAGCTAGAAGGTCAGACGAGAAACTGGTGTTGTGATTTTTATAAGGAATTTAAACGGGGCTGAAGTTTGATGAATTTCAGACTTTGATGGTGCTAATTGAAGCAGAAGCAAGATTGTGGGGACTGTCCAAGGATGGTTGTTTTTCTTGGATTGACTACTACCTGCAGGCGTACGTATTGGTGACATTCATGATGTAGCGGGCCAAGGTCAGACATCGCAAATTCCCGTTTCATCAAATCAATGAAGCGGCATAGGAGAGCATCGGTAGAGGCAGTTAAAACAATATCATCAACATATAATAGTAAGTATGCCGTCTCGGATCCTGATTGATAAACAAAGAGTGAGGAATCACACACACTACCACGAAAACCACAATTAGTGATAAACTTGGCAAATCTCTGAAACCACGCCCAAGGAGTCTGCTTGAGACCATAGAGGGATCTACGTAGTAGACATACGTGATCAAGGTGAGCAGGATCAACAAATCCCGGAGGCTGATGCATATAAACTGTCTCGATCAGATCACCATGAAGAAAAGCATTCTTGACATCTAGCTGATGTATGGGCCAAGAACGCGAAGTAACAATAGTAAGAACAGTACGAATAGTAGCAGGTTTAACAACCGGACTAAACGTTTCAAAACAGTCAACCCCAACCTGCTGAGATTTACCATTAGCAACAAGACGAGCCTTGTATCGCTGCAAGGAGCCATTAGCATGATATTTGTGACGAAAGAGCCACATGGAACGAATAACATGAACATCACGGGGTCGTGTTAGGAGTTCCCAAGTATTAGTTTTCAACATAGCATTGTACTCATCTTTCATGGTAGTATTCCAATTTGGGTCCCTAAGAGCATACAAGTGTGAACGAGGAAGTGGGGAGACATGTCGTAAGGTTTGGACGTTGAGATTAAGGCGCTGGTTTGGCCGAAAAATGCCACGGGAGGCACGTGTGGCAGGGCGTGAAGGAGCTGTAGGGACGGAAGGAGAAGATGGTGCGGATGAAGGGGCAGAAGCAGCAGTGGGTGTAGGAGATGAGTCAGTACGGGTAGGGACTGGAGTTGGAGCAGTAGGTGTTGAGGGCGTTGTGGAGACAGCTGTTGGTGGGACTGACGCTGTAGATAGGATGGTGGAACGACGGTGTGGTGCAGTAGGTTGGAGAGTAAAGGTTTGGTTGACAGTAGGGGGAGGCTTTGTTGACGGGTAAGAAAGATTACCAGTATAGGAAGAATGAATGAGTGAAGGAGAAGATTCAATATCAGAGGAATTAGTTGGAGGAGGGTCTGTGAAGGGAAAGAACTTTTCATCAAATGTCACACGACGAGATAAGATGATCTTGTTTTTGGCAAGATTGAGGCAGCGGTATCCACGGTGGTTGGGAGGAAAACCAAGAAAGACACACCTAGTGGAACGAGGGGCAAGTTTGTGAGGAGTTGTGGAGGAGAGATTTGGATAGCAAAGACAACCAAATGTACGAAGATGGTCATACGTTGGTTGACGTTGATAAAGAATAGACACAGGTGAGTGAAAATTAAGGACTTTGGTGGGTAGAAGATTATGGAGATAGACTGCCATATGAATTGAATAAACCCAATATTTGGGGGGAATGGAAGCATGAGACATAAGGGTGCGAGTGATGTCATTGACACGGCGAATCATGCGTTCGGCGTTGCCATTTCGGGAGGAAGTTTGGGGGCATGAGAAGCGAAAAACGAGACCATTATCACGAGCAAAGTTATGAAAGAAAGAGTTGTCAAATTCACGGCCCATGTCGCATTGAAAACATTTAATTTTACGTTCAAATTAAGTTTGAACAAAAGAACGAAATTCCAAGAACTTGTTATAAACTTGGGATTTAAACTTTAAAGGATAAACCCATAGATAGTTGGTGAAATCATCCAGCAAGATAAGATAATAACGAAAACCAGTATCGATATGTAATGGAGAGGTCCATAAATCGCTGTGAATGATATCAAATGGTGCAAAAGTAATGGAATTAGATTCATAAAATGGCAATCGAACATGTTTACTAACTTTACATGAATGACAAAGTTTAGAAGACTGATTCTTATTACAGTGAATAGAATTATTGGTACGTAAGACATATAAAATAGCCTTGCCGGTGTGGCCAAGGAGGCTATGCCAAATATCTGGCGAACAGACAACAAGAGAAATGGGGGAAGACTGGGACGATATGAGAAGTGGCACAACAGATTTAGTGATAGGGTAGAGCTCCCCATAACTATCACATCGAAGGATATTCTTCATCAAACTCATATCCTTCACAGAAAATCCAGATGGATCATACTCAAAAGACACATGATTATCGGTGGTGAACTTACGAACGGAAACTAAGTTTTTGATAATATCGGGAACAACAAGAGTATTTTTGAGTTGAAGAGTACGAGAAGGAAGGGTTATGAACTTGGTACCACTAGAAGTAATTGGAATACTGTTGCCATTTCCAACTAAGATAGACCGTACAGTGCTAGAATTGAAAACGTTATGTAAAGTACCTGGATCAGCAGTGAGATGCGAGGTAGCACCAGTGTCCATATAGAAGGAATCATCAGGTGACTGTAGATGCATAGAGCTATATGCCTCAGCTATGTCCGTGGGCTGCAACAAATAAGTTGTAGGAGTAAGGTATGCTTGGCCACGACCAGTTCCGGGAGATCGACCACGAGGGTGGTTGTTGTGGGAATTGACAGTGGGCGGCCTGCAGTGTGAATCGGACGACTGCCAAGGAGAAAATGTCGGGTATGGGCATGGTGGAACAGCCCAGTACGATGGCCAGTAAGGATGATAGGATGGCGAAGGAGCAGGCAGTGATGGACGGAAACCTGATGGCGTTGGCATGAGCGGCGGGTTCGCAGAGGGAGAGGTTGCTGAGCCAGATCCGTATATTATTATATATTTCTACTAATAGGTTAGTTAGGAAAGATATTATTTTGTATAATTATGCTAACCGTATTTACCTATTTAGTCTCGGAAGAAACGATTTGTTATCTAAGCTTTTCAATAATAAGAAATCTTCATCTTCCCTACCTTGTAGTTTCAAAGCAATTATGTCTTCAAGGCTGAAGAGTATTGAGTTTCGATACTAGATGTTTGGTCTTGTAAAAGTAAGCTGGTCATTGGCCTCATTTAAATTTTTCACATTCAGTTCTTGATTGGAACGTCATCTTTGTAATTTTTTCTGGTATCTCTGCTTCTTCTAGTTTCTGTATATTGTACGCATGTTCTTTTAATCTTTAATAAAAACTTCTCTTTCTATCAAAAAATGAAAAAGAAAAAAAAAGAAAAAAAAAAGAAACAGAAATACAACTATTCTAATTGGAATTTTGAGTGATCGCTTCAAATTCATATTTATTTACCATTTTTTTATATATATATAATGTTTGTCTGCTTCAATTAATTCATCAGTACATGCAAACTAATAAAGTTATTATATAATCTTACTTAAGCATAAATGTTGATGAAGATGTACGTCTTGCTACTTGCGAGTTATAGGTTGTGGAGGAGGAGGCAATATTATGTAGTTTGATGATGTTGTGGAAGACTTTTTCGAATTACTATTATTCCAAAGAAGCTTTCGATTCTTCTCATGAAACCTTCGAATAAAACTCGAAGCTTCACTATCAACATTCCTATTCAACTTCCGTTGTGGTTCTTGATCAATTTTTTTATATAAAGAGGGAGACCCCTTCTCGCCAACTGTGCTTGTTTCCGGCGCTACTACGTATGAAGAGAGCTTTGAGTTATTCGTATCTGGCGGCTTTTTCAGAGACATTACCCTGCTACCAGAGTTCAGTTTTACCAACGGTGGAGAGTGCGCTACTCCCTGAGTATTACCCATCGCCAATTTGGTCGTCGTTGAAGGCTCATGTTTGCCCACAGAAAGATGTGACGGTGCAATAGTTGTGGTAGCATTACTTGTTGGTTTTGTTCTTCGAAGACTCATACTTGCAAGAGAAATAGATGATAGCTTAATTACATTTACAACAATCCTCATGGTTTGCTGACAAATCGCTTTCTGCTTCTTCTTGTTATTGCTTCTCACTGCAACTACATGGTTTGAATTCATTTATATTTAGTCGGATCGAGCTCTACTTTGTAGTAAGATTAATACTATAATGGGAAGTTTCTTATACATTAAATGATGCAAGTTAATGAGTTTATATATACTTGTGCAACGTCGACTTGGATTAAAGGCGAGGATCTTTTGTTAATAAATGATACGATTAACATTAAACCATAGATGCATAATTCAGTATCAATTTTACAGCTAAAAGGTGCAGCATCATTTGTTTGTTTATTTTCTCTCCTGGTGGGTCTTGAAATACTTAAATCTTCCGTTCTTTTGTGTAAGAACTAGCTTGTTAACTTCTTGATTAAATCAGATGCTTTCCCCTTGATGCGTGACCAAAAGTCATTCATATAATTCTACATCTTTTTTTTTTTTTTTTTTTTTTTTTTTTTGATGGAAAACTGATTCCCCATTACTGGCCGTGATTTGAGCATAAATTTTAGTGACTTTGTCCCTTTTTAAGTCAAGTCTTGATACAGACTTCAAAAAGAGTCCTGACTCCAGAGATACAACGTGATTATGTTCACAAGTGAATGCGCGATTATATGATATATTAGAGTTGTAAAGTGTGTTGTGAAAACACGTTTATATAGCACAACACAAGATGCTCAAATTTTAGCAAGCAGGACACATCGATCACACCACCTGGCACCACACAAGCACAACACGTTAGCTTCATTTGTTGTGCTGTGCCATCCTAATCGGCACAAGACACGGAACAGCATGCAGCACCGAAAGCACAAAGCACAACACGTATACAGCAAGTGGCACGACTAAAACACAAGGCAATAAGCTTTTGACTAAAAAGCACAGACTGACATAACACGCCTTGAATTCTTGGCACAACACACGCTAAACACGCTTCTTAGTGTGTTACGTTACACCTAATGTGGTATAACATCAACTCAAAATCATTGTGATGCCCGTACATCAGTTTAAGTGATTCTCTTTTAGATATTCGGTTTTCATACGACTATCTAGAAAAGAGAATTCTTCGAGTGAAGGAAATTTATATGAATGAAGATTCTCCATGTCTTCATCTTCAAGTTGTACTTTTGTCGAGATATAAAGTACTCCCAAAAAGGGAATATTGAAAAATAACACACTGTTACTTAAGAGTGCATTTTCTGATTTATCCGGCTAATATCTCTTCAAACAGAAAAAATTAACTTAGTTTTATGTTCGTTTTCAATTGGAGGCTTTTAATATCCTATTTTATGAGTGGACGATAATTACATTTCCAGAAATTATTAACGAACCGAGAAAAAAAAAATCGAGAAAAAAAAACCGCCCCAACTTCTCTCACAAATACCGGTTCCCCTGCTGTCCTTCACGGAGCCCACCGAAACCCACTAAAAAAACTGTGTCGGGCGGTTTTGCCGTAGTCCATTTTCTCAGTCTGTATAGAATGATTCTTACATTTCACACTTAGGTGCATGTGATTATCATATTTTAAGTGGTGTAGTTTGTCATCTTAAACCAAACACTGAATGATTTTGGACACAGCTATCGATAATGCAGGTCAAGATAGATTCTTGTGCAACTCTAACTAAGACATCCACTAATAAATTATATGACTGATAAGTTAACGTGATTCGGTCAACTCGATCTACGTCTACGGACAAAATCCTCAAGGGTGAAAAATTATTGATCTCCAGACTGATTCTTGGCACAACACACACTAAACACGTTCGTTACGTTAATGTGGTATAACATCAACTCAAAGTCATTATGATGCCCGTACATCAGTTTAAGTGATTCTCTTTCAGATATTCCGTTTCCATACGACTATCTAGAAAACAGGATTTTATAAGTGAAGGAACTTTATATGAATGAAGATTCTGTCTTCATCTTCAAGCTGTACTAAGATATAAAGTACTCCCAAAAAAGGGAATATTGAAAAATAACACACTGTTACTTTAGAGTGCATGCATTTTCTGATTTGCCCGGCTAATATCTCTTCAAACAAAAAAATTAACTTAGTTTTTTGTTCATTTTCAATTAGAGGTTTTCACACTTTGGTGCATGTAACTATCAAATTTTAAGTGGTGTGATTTGTCATCTTAAACCAACCACTAAATGATTTTGGACATTGCTACCGATAAAGCAGGTTAAGATAGATTCTTGTGCACCATAAATATATATGCTAAAAAATGTCCTTTTGAATGACTACCATCAAATGAAGTTACATCTCATATGATTAATCTGCTTAAACACCTTTACTACGTGTTTCGTCGGCAGATGTTGAGAAGTCGCTATATGGATTCCATATCCCCTCAGGAAAGGCTAGCTAGGAATTTAAAGGTACAATATATGGATCTCAATTTCATTTTCAAAGGATGCCATTATTCCTCTTTGAAAATTATAGCATGCAAGGAAAGTATGAACGACTTGGTGATTCTGATACTTATTCTTGTGGATTGCCTCGGTGTAGATGCAAATGGCATCAAATATAGATGATAAAATTAGGTGCAATGAAAACACTCGTCGACACAATTAACACACACGGTTATTAAGTTTTGATCGTAAGATGTATAAGTGGAGATTCATTCTATTTCTTTAATTTGTATTGGTTTTCCCTTTTCAACTGTTTTTCTTTCTTTGCATTATTATTCCTTTCTACACTAATCATGACTCATGATGAGATACACGCTGCCAAACTTATTACATGTGGTTTGTCGTTTAGTATTTGGTTACCAATTATGAGGACTCATTTTTATTCACCTAGTTTGCTTTTTTTCCTAGTTTTTCACCTACTTATTTAATATTAAGAACTTTTCTGGTGAAAATGTCTTTATTTAATATTAAGAACTTCTCTGGTGAAAATGTCTTTTTTTTTTCTTTTTTTTTTTCTTTTTTGTGAATGAATCGATTTATATTTAAAACCGGCTAAGGGCAATTTCTATGGCAATGTACAAACCAAACTTTTTGTTGAGCCAGGTGGTTGGTCAAACTTGCTTCTCCACTATGGGAACAAAAATGGGCGTTTTACCATCAAGCGCCAGGACGAAGTGTTGCCGCCGGCGTTTGAAGGAAAAACGCTGGCGTGTGTAGGTAAAACACTGGCGTGTTAACCAAGACCACCAACGACTACTTTTAAACGGTCACCGGAACGGCTAGTTTCTACCTCCATAAATACATCTCGAGTTTGATCTCACAAATTCACAACAATCTTTCATCCCATCAATCTATTCTTAATTTCAATTGCTTTCGATTTTCAACAATGAATCCTGATTTTGGTTCTTCTGAGGAAGATATGGAGATGGATGAAATGTTGTATGAAGAAGAGGAAGAAATGTGTATGGAGGTTTTGCGTCAAATGGATGAAGATGCAATTCAAGATAGAAGGAGGAGAAATTTTATGTTGCAATTACAAAACGGGATCATACCAAAGCCTTTAGAGCCATATGAAGTTACGACTAGAAGATGGACGTTGCGAGATGGACATTTTTAATTACCACGACAAGATGATGCATGATAATTTTAATCATGACCGTGACTATTCCGATGAGGATTTTCAGCAACGATTCCGCATGGGCCGCAACTTGACACAAAGAATTATTGCCGAGCTTTGTCAGGTTCAACCATTATTTAATTATCAGTATGATGCCCGACATGTACGGGGACAAAAGGTCACTACGGCCATTCGTATACTATGTTACGGGGTACCAGCGGATTCCATGGATGATTACATTCGTATTGGGAAAATGACCGCCTTTAGGTATCGCAAATTGTTTTGCGAAACAATAGTCGAGCATTTTGGTCAAACCTTTTTAAGAAAGCCTACTCAGGAAGATGTTAAAAGAATTACTGCAGAAAACACCGCGAGGGGTTTTCCAGGAATGCTAGGTAGACTTGACTGCATGCACTGGACGTGGCATGCGTCCCCGGTTGAATGGGCAGGCCAATATAAGGGTCATTATCTAAAACCAACTGTAATTTTGGAAGCTTCGGCTACTTATGATTGTTGATTTTGGCATGCTTTTTTTTGGACTCCCCGGTTCACATAACGATCTCAACGTTTTGTATAAGTCACCATTGTTTGAAGATCTTAAGCATGGGATCACGCCGCACTGTAATTTCACCATCAACGGTCATCACTATACTCAGGGTTATTATCTAGCAGACGAATCTATCCGGAATGGTCAACAATCGTTCAAGCTTATAGTCAGATAGGTTTTGGACCAACGACTTCGAGGGAAAATGAAGTACTTTAACACCCAACAAATGAAATGCAGAAAGGATGTTGAACGCGCTTTTGACATACTGAAAAGAAAGTTCGCCATCATAGCTAAGCCGACACGCTTTTTTGATCTTCAAGAAATGAACAAAATGATGCTGATTTGTATCATTCTGAATAACATGGTCATTGAAGAAACCAGACGTGACCCAACCTGGACTAGTTTTCCAGATGAAGAATTGAGGCCGAATCTTGTGGTGCAGCATGGGCGTCCAGCAAGAGAATATACACTTGCCACTGACAGAATCTAAAACAGGGGAATCTATGGACAACTAAGAGAAAATCTAACTAAGCATTTTGGGTTTTAAAAGGAGCAACATACAATGCGCAGGGGCGATGCAGGGGCAGAGGCAAATAGATGTTATTTTTCAATTTAGTGTTGTTTATTTTAATTAATGTGTTATTTAATTTAAAGTTGTTTGTTTTTAACTAAACGATTACACTTAAATTAAAATTAAGGCAATTATATTAAAAGTACTTTTAACTAAACGATTACATTTAAATTACACTTAACTACTAAACAAGAATTAAAATCAGTTATCAAGACTGTATTCATCTTCGTTTTTTTCCGAGGCATCATCTTCGTCTTCTTCCACATTCTCATACTGGCCAATTTGTTGAGGGACTTGTTGTTCCGCCATATCCATTTTCTTAGTCCATACAGCAAGTTGTCGTGCATTCATTGTTAAAGTGTTCAAGGAGAGTAGCTTGTTTAGCTTACAATCCATGTAGTATTGTTCTCGCGAAAGACGACTTTTTCGTTGTTGCTTTATAGCAATGCCACGGTCCCTGGATCTATCTGCTTCTATATTCAACTCGAATTCCTTGTGCTCAGCATATTTGAACTCGTTTAAACCTCCTTCTAATAATGCTCGTTGGGCTGTGTCTCTTGCTGCTTTTCCATCTTTCTGACCCCCTCATCTTGTTCTCTTGACATTGGTGTTAACGTCTAGATTAGAGTTGTGTTGTTCCTGACTACTTGGAGACCCAGTATATGGAGATCCTGTATATGGAGATCCAGTTCCTTCAGGAGAAAAAGCAGGCCCACCATTCTGAAATCCTACGAGATTGGACCATGTGGTGATCTTGCAGGCACTTGATTACCTTCCAACAAGTAGGGATTAAATTTTTTAAGCACCCTCAAAATGGTGAAACAAGTTTCATATTGGAAATTAGTTTTGTGGGATCGTTTCCACTCTTCCAAACATCTTCTTTCCACTTTTGGTTCACCTTCACCACTTTTTTTGTTGCGCCACATTTGAATGATCAAAGCTACATATTCACTAACGAATGCTGAAATTGTGTGAAAACGATGAGACAATCCTTCGGCATCACGTATATTTATCTTACCAGCTTCTTCACAATTTTTTTGTAAAATCTTTCATAAAAAGTTTTTTTTCATGATAAATACCATTGATTTTATCTAATGTATATTATACATAATTCCTACAAATTGACTCGTCTTCATCCATCATATACTTGACACCACGAATTATTGTGTTTCTTGGTTGTGATTGTGGTGTATCTTTTTTTTTTTTTTGTGATTGTTGTTGTGATCGTTGTTGTGATCGGTGCGATGAGGATGCCATATTTGTTATAAATGAAATTTATAGAGGTTTTTTCTAGTAGATTGAGTTGATATAAATAGTTGTGTTTGAAATAAAGGAAAAGTGAGTATTGAGATGGTATGAAATTGTAAAATTTTGAGGTAGGGTTAAAGAAGGTGTGAGTTTTAATTTTGGAGATGAGTTGAATTTATAGTAAAAAAAAAGGAAAAACAGCCGTTGGATGACGAGATTGGAAAGAAGTAGTTGGCGGTTTTGGGTCAAATGCTGGAGATTCACCACAGACGCTGGTGCGAAGGAAAAACTGGCATTTTTGGATCACATGCCAGCATTTGTGGTTTATACGCCAGCGTGTTTGCTACAACCACCCGGTTTTCCGTCAAGCGCGTGTCTTTTCTTCCGTCTCAGTCAACAATTTGTTGGTTTGCCCATCCGTTTTTCATGTTTGTTGAGTCCATAGTGGGATAAAACTTAAAAAACTTGTAGTTTGTTGAGTCCATAGGAAATGCTCTAAGTGACTCGATTTAGCTTATTCAAGGTTGTCCTAGATATTTAAAACTAGCTTATTCAAGGTTGTCCAAGATATAACTATTTCTCCAATAAGAGTCTTTTTTTTACGCAATAGGGCAATATTATTAAGGAAAAACAAACAAGATTACCACTAGACATGGCTTTCTTGTGACAGAAGTACAAAATCAGCTACGTAGCTACATTGTAGCTAAAAGAAAATAGTTCAAAAGAAAAGCTTTTAGGAAGAACGGTTAAATCGCCAAATTAAAGCTAAGATATCCCTACCACTCCTTCTCAGTTAAACAAAAGCATGTTGAGAGAAATATTTTCGAAAGTCTAATTAAACAAAAGCATGTTGAGAGGAATATTTTCGAAAGTCTTTCTGCCCAAAGACCAGTTATATAAAAGACACTTAACTTTGTTCAAAAGCTGAGAAAATTGTTTGTATTTGCCTCCAATAAGAGTCTAAATCACCAACATTAGAAGAAATATATAAATAGTAAATTTAAAGACTGGGAAAGATAAAGAACACACATATGTTGCCTCATTATAAATCTTTTTAATGAAAACTAGCAGTGGTAAATTCTTCTAACAAAATCCTTGACAAGGAAAAAGAGTACAACATGAAATCTGTAAAGTTATAACAAAATTAAAGATACTTAAAACTACTTAGAAAGATAAAAGTACATTCATATATAATTTCAAAATCTTATAAACTTTTTGTTTTCCATCGGTAACCAATGAGTTGTTTTCTAATGTTAGCCGTACGCATGTCTTCACAAGCAAGTAGTGGAACATGAGCATGTTCACTCGTGATAGTGCCATCAAAATACGCTTTTGTACCCTTCTATCAATAGCAAGACTAATAGAAGTGTCATTATGTCTTGTAAGGGATGGGGAATTCGTCCTCTTGGCGATTGAGAATGCAGTTTTAACCTTTTATACACTCAAGATCTCATAAAATGGGAAATGTATCTTCGAAGAAATACAAGTAAAAGGGTCACGATTTAATAAATTGGACCAAGATAATACATAACAAACAATGATTTCAAAATCATGCATATTGTTTCACAGGAGAAGTCACGTTTCACGGAATGAAAATGTCATCCTATTCCACATGGAGCGTATTTGGAATGACATTCTGTAGATTTGACAAAAAAATAACCTTAATAAACTAGGGAAGGAATAAAATTTATCTCTGACGGAAAATTTATTTTAGTTTATTTTATAGTTTTCTTGTTAGACGGAAGGATGGGCTTCGGAAAGCTCTTACTAATTATTAGACTACCTCGTCATCTAATTTTCCTGGATTTGTGATGTGTATATGCCTCGGAAAACCATAATGTTGTAAGTCGGTTTTTGAAATTAGTTAGATTTATGGACTTTAAATGACACCAGAGCCAGGGGCCAAACAAGACCCTTGGTAGGCCAAACATGGTCTCTACACCAATCAGTCAAACAACGTCCACACACTAACCACCAAAAAAAATACACCTGCTCTGGTACTTATATTGGACTTAACAATCTCGGAAACCGACTTAGAAAGTTAGGGATGTTCAAGATATATATGCTTCACAAATCCATGAAATCTAGGCGACGATGGATTATTCTTAACACCCCTCTCACACATACTCAATGGCCAAATATTTGTGATCAAGACTTACACCACTCTTGGTGATCAAGACTTTCTAATTAGTTTCCAAGTCACTACTATCAAGTCTCATCGCAAGTGTCGATCATTCTTAATGTACCAAAACTTTCTACTTGGTTACCAAAACTTTACTGCCAAGTCTTAACTACTTAATTGGTTGCCAAGCTTTCATTACTTGGGCTTATGTTATTCATGAAAATTACAACAAACCTTGGCCTATAGTTATTCTCTATTATTATCTTCGCTTAGCAATTACAGGCTCTCAACACCTGTTGTTGATGTCAACCAATTTTGACTGGTGTATGAACTTGATACTTGGAACTAAGTTAACACATTTGTGTAGTTATTAGTTGCAGGAATATTCGGTGTTGTTTTCTCTTCTTTGGCTTCATCTTTGATAAATTTATACTTGATATTAATGTTCTTCGTTTTTTCTTAATATATCTAGTTCTTAGTCAAGTGAATGGTATTTTGACTATCACAATACAAAGTCACACTCTGTTGCTTCGAATTCCCCCAACAACATTTCTTGAATAACTTGTTTGTCGATCACCAAACCAATATCGAAGTTGCCCTTTAGATACCTTGAAATCTTCTTTGTTTATTACATTTCAGTGAGCTTTTCCAGGATTTTTTATGTAGCTATTTACGATACTGATTGATTATTTGATATTTGACCTTGTACAAATCATAACATACATGATGCTACCAACTGTGATATGAGGGGATGGTTTAACCTAAAGTCTAAATTAAGCTGCCAAAGGAATATTCGTTGATTTGAAGCTTTAGTTTGAATTTTTTGATTTATTAGATCTTAATCTTTTATGAACTTTGTTTTGTTTTCAGCAATTCATGCATCCTTCCTACAAAAATGCTCTAAAACCTTCTAGATGTAATTCTCCCGAGGTAAATGCAATTTCCCTCCAGATCGGCGTTTATGAAAATGTCAAAATAACTGAATCAACTTTCAATGGATCCCCCTTTTATGTGCATAGTTATTCTTACACTATCTAACAATTTTGCTGTGAGGGTAAATTACCCGATGGCCACATGTCAACATCTCAAGGGATAGTTTCATGATAAGGTGATGAGGTGGAAGCATCAAATCATACTCTAAAAGGTGATTTCGTCTAAATCGAGACGCCTGCTACAACGTTACATGAATAATGCGTGTGAGGAGTGGTATAATCGACTCAGACGGTCAAGTCTAAAAAGAAGGAATGCATTTAATGAAGGATCAGAAGAGGTGTGGACGAATCTACATCATATCAGAAGACCTCAGACGATCTATACTATAACCCAAGGATGGTGCAGCACGAGGTTCCCAAAGGAAGAGTAACATGGTGACATACAGGACGAGATAACTCGGAAGGAGAACCAAGCAGGGCATCACGAGGGATAGTAAAGAGCTCGTCTGAAGTAATGAGAAGATGTACGATAACTCCACCAACTCGGCGAGATCAGGCCTTCACGAATCTAATTTGCCTATAAATACCAGTCCATGTAGAAGGAAATGGACATGTAATGTTAGATGGTCTTTCTACAGAGAATTCCAGAGAGAGACTTAGAGAAAGAGAGAGTGAGAAATCTTAGTGATATTTGTAACTCTTTCAAGGGTAAGACCTAAATCAATAAAGAAAACATCTTCTTTCCCGTGGACGTAGGTCTTCATACCCGAACCACGTTATATGCTTGTGTCAATCTTTACTTTTCATGTTCTTTACATCGTGTTTATCTTTGAATCTTGAATGTTAGTAGTTTTATAGCCTTTAGATCTACTTGGGTGTAGCCATCAGAAAAGATGCAGTTACATTTTGGCGCTAGAACATCTCTATAGATCTACCTCCCAAGTAACATCTCTATAGTTTTTTTTTCATAATCTCTCTGAGAGATGTGGTTTTCATACCAATGTATAGAATTCTGTCAAACTCATGAGTAGATCTCGGACGCGACACGATCCATACGATCAATGAAGTCCTGAAGAGCCTTAGAATAATCATATCTACATCTTTTTCGCTAATTTTCTTTAAGATTTTCGTTCTTTTAAGATTTCTTATATCTTCCTTAAGATGCTCAGGAGAGTTGAAGATCGGAGTGAAAATGAAGTTTAAAATACTTCAAAACAGCACTCAAACGATCTCCTCTATGAAAGGGCTGGGAAGAAGTCTAAGTCATTAAATTTCATAAGAAAAAACATTATCCTATGAAAGTTGAATAGACGAGTTATTCATGATGTTCTCCATCTTTTGAGAAACTCAAAATAATCCATAATCTTCTTCTTATAAATCCAACTCTAAGTCAAGGGGAAAGGTTAATGAGTACATAATCATTCATCAAACCCAAAGTTTGTTCAAAATCAAAAGTTTAAAGATGATGAGAAATGTTTACTTAAATGGGAAAACGTGCTCAATCGTCATAACTTGGTTTTTTCCCAGTAAAGGTATGATGTGTAGAAGGAGGTAGTTTTCTCGAGAAAAGAGACAAACAAAAAACCTTTTTTCCATCACTAAAACTTTATGCAAATGGGGAATGTTTTGACATCTTCACATGTCTCCAAAACTTTCTGAAAAGTCTTCCTGTACTAAACTGTCCAGTCTGAACTATGACTTAGTAATTGCACATGACCTGCAAATTTAGGGTCCCACTTTTCTGAAAGAAAAGACAAATTAAGAATTATTGCATATATCGCAGGAAAGGCGATGGTGACGAGACGATCCGCTCGCACGAGCCAAGGTGAAACTGGTGGATCCCAACCCGAAGGACTAGACGAAATGGAGTTAGGCGAAACTATGCACAACGGTTTACTCCCAGGAAAGGGACAGCCCGATAACAAATATCCGGAAGGGTTAACAGAAAACTCTAGCTCTGACGAAGAGGTAAACCTCTTCGAAGGACAGGGCGACATTCATCTAACTCAACCAGGAGGGTTGAATTGGCAAACGATAAATAACGAGGCAAAGAAGGATAGCACTTCTAACCTCGGGGACACCACTGCAACTCTTGCAGCTATTCTAAAAGAGCAAAAGGCGCAGGAGGAAAGGATGATAGAGTTAAAACGGCGTAACAAAAAGCTAGAACGGAAAAACCGTAGGCTGAAACGCAAAGCGAAGAAAAGAGAGCCACTCCCTATCATAGAGGAGGCCCTCGAGGAGGAGAATCCTTTTGAAAACTTATAGGACGATGAGCGACTCCATATCCCTGACACCTCGAACGAGGAGACGGAGGATCGTTTTCCCAAGGGAAGACGAGGAGTCCGGCACGAGGAGGATAGCCCGTCCGAGGGGTCGTCCGATGTCGATCCCAAGCATAGACGAGAAAATAAGAAAGAAGACGAAACTAAGACCAATTGTGTGGCCGAGAACCTCGCAGCCACAAACCCCAGGCGAGGGTAGACTTCAAAGTCAACTCGCTCTAAGATAGTATCGTATGTCGAACAATCGGACGAGGACTCAGGACGATAAAGATATCGCCGCCTAGAAGCTTCCTTCTCGCCCGAAAGAGCACAAGGACGAAGAAAGAAGGCCGGAACGAGGCACAGTGACGATCAATTACAAGCCCGACTCTGCCAACTCGAAGCGATGTGCAGAGAGGCTACAGGGAGACAACGAGGCCAAAATGGCAGAAGTAATATGTTAGAGCATAGCTCGGTTGAACCCACCAAGCATTGGTATGTCAAGTTTGGTTGTCATATTTTAGTGAATCAAAACTCATTTAAAGAGTCGCTTGATTATATACTAGAGTCAACTTTGTATAGTTTTTCTTGAAAGTATTAGGATATGAGACTTACAAGTATTACATGAAGACTTAAAGAATGTGAAGAAGTATGGAGCTACAACGACAACATCATCATTCCTCTTGAGGTTAGTAATATTTGAGTTGATCTGTTTCATTCCCTAACGTATCTTTCAAGTCGTGCATATTGAAAACATAACTGCGAAGCTGTGTATGATACTCTAGTTAATTAAACATAGTATTAAGGAATACAATACGAGGTTTATTGCTTAACCATTAAACTTTGTATATAAGGCATCGACATGATCATATGAATGATATTGTGATTATGTATGGGTATGAGTGAAGATTTCATCCTAGGAAACAATGTTTTACATTCGTTTAAAGGAAGTAAGTTCATAAACTTGTTTTGTGAATTGAAAGGGAAATCGCTAGGCTTATTGGTATTGTTATTCATTGCAAATCTATTTTGAATTACCAATATGTGTGTTTAGTATAACCGCTCATAAACTTGTTTATGTATCTTGGTAAAACTATTCACAAGGCCTGACTTATGTATTGGTATGACTTTTATTAGTGAAACCGATCTTAAGTAATCACTCAAGATAGTATAATCGATGCCTTGTAAATAACAACTTTTATCTAGTTATTGGGGAACTGATCCTAGTAAGAGGTGCAACAAATTTACAAGAGGGGAATCGATCCCTGTAAGAGGTGCAACACATTTTTAGTAGATAGGGGAACCGATCCTATTAACATGTGCAACAAGTTTGTAGTTTTGGGGGAACCGATCCTATGGACATGTGCACCAAATACAGGTAGTTACCATAAGTATGGGGGGAATCGATCCTAGTACCTATTCAACCGAGTTTTGGTAACTAGTGTGACTATGCACGGTACTCACATGGAGGTAGAACCGAACTTGGTTTGGTAGAACCGTGAAACCCATGATTGGTGATTTGATATGATAATCAATCACATAGTTCTTGGAAGTCAGATAAACCAATTCTAAACTTGTTTGGAAGTGTGGCAAATCGGTTCCAAGATTGTAAGTATGAAAAAGGACTTGCAAAGTAAAGATGTCGACATACTTTGAACATGTGCAGTAACTCTTATCATTAATTGTTCAAATATATTCCTTAATAGCTAAAGGAGAATCCCAGGATCGAAATAAATTGAGAATCTTTTAATTAAGGTTTCTTAGTTTTTATATGCTATTTAATTTTCAGCAATTAAATGCATATCTTTAGAAAATAATAATTAGTAATGTGCATTTACTGATTATAGATTTTTTTTTTATTGGGATTTCTGTCAATATTTGGATAGTGCATTTCCAGGAGTTATGAAAACCGATTTTGTGTTTATTGCATATCTTTGAGAATATTCGATTTTGGAAATTCCTTGGCGTCCAAACTTCCTTGTCTATAAATATTTAAGTTTGCATTTCTAGCAAACTAATCCTCAGAGCCAGCAAAACTACATCAGTTGTGTTGTTACTGTTGGAGCCGCCTATCGGAGAGGAAAGTACCCTAATTAGGAGAAATCTCTTACGGCCGCTCGGTTTAAAGACTTATTTGGGATTGAGAATCTCTATTAGTACCGTTGGTGGGAAACTAGATAATTGCAGTTTATTTTAGTTTTCGATTGATTTGATTGACTAACGGTTGTTGAACTTTGATTGCACCTAGTTTGTTTATGCTTGAGAATCTTCTCTTCTGATATAAGATTCACTCAAACTAGATCGAAGTTTCGACGGGGATCTTTAGATTGTTTGTAGATCAAAAGACGTCTTGTGATAATCCAACATTAACGGACTCCGTTCTGTGTGTGATTGATCACAAGAGATTCAAGTTGATTGTGTGCAGGTGCTGATTCAAGATCAAACAAGATTTGAAGAAAAGAAGCATTTTTTGGTTCATAATCTTTGGTGTGCACAATAATTGTTTCGGATGGAAAGGGATCCAATTATAATCGGTTTATCTTTGTGATATATTAGATTGATTAGTTGAGTAGATCGGCATCAATACACTTCTTTGTGATTAATAGTATTGATTGCATAGTCTAACAATTACTTCGGTAGTTGTTGAGAGATTGATCTAAGGACCCGACAAAGGAGTTTATAGGTTAAACGTTAGAGCCTTTGTCAAACTTATATCACGTTGGTTGAAAAGAGTTGTTACCGAACAGATTTGTTGTTCCTTTACTGTTTGGAATACGAACCAAAGGAATTGTTCCAAGTGCGTGACTTACTGCAAGTTGGAGGCGCAGGGATACTGAGGAAACTAGGTGAACTATAGGTTTGGTTGCTTGGTCTCAACTATACGAAGTTGGTTTGATTTTGTATAGCGTCTTAATTCTGAGAGTATTCAATTCTGGACTAGGTCCCGAGGTTTTTCTGCATTTGCGGTTTCCTCGTTAACAAAATCTTGCTGTGTCATTTACTTTTATTTTCCGCAATTATAATTGTGTTTATTATAATTTAAAGTAAATCGCACAAACGTTAATTCCTATTTTACTTGATAGAAAATCCCTAGAGTTTGGTTAAGTCTTAACCTATTATCAAGTAAACATACTTCGTTGTTGTATTGTCTCGATCTCGTATCCATAGACGATCACACGAAGTGTGAACCGATTAGTTGTATTGTCTCGACTCAGTCCATAGACAATCACTTTAAGAATAGGACTTATAGGTGGAAAAGTTTTAGATTGAGGTATATTTGGGTACCCTCGTCTTTTCATAATGCAGGAGGAAGGACAGTCCCCCCTAGCAGGGAGCCTATTTGCTCAACCATTTCCAAGGAAATGCTCACTCCCAACATTCGCATCTCCCTTCATTGGAACCGGTGATGCGATTGAGCATCTGAGGTCTTACCATATGACCTTAACTCAATGGAGCCATTACGATGTCGTGATGTGTAAGTTTTTTCCAGCGATCCTAAAAGATGAGGCCCTAATATGGTTCAATAATTTTCCAAAAGGGTCAGTTAAGTCATTCGACCACCTATCCGAGTTGTTTTTAGAGGCATACATGCATAACAGCCGAGTCAAACCAGAGATCGACATGCTATTCCAGTTAGCTCGATGACCAAATGAGTTGTTCCGCTCTCTTGTAACTCGCTGGAGAAACCATGCCCCCATGCCTAGGGAAACTGAGGGAGATTCAAGAGGACTACATAGCCCTTGAAGAACTCCAAGACGGGACCTACGATCATCAGAGGAAATAGTGGAGGAGAAAATGTGGTAGAACTAAAGAATCCCCAGACACAAGCCCGAGGAGCAGGGCGACCCAATAACGGGTCCACACCATTGATAAATACCAAAAGAAAGGAAAATCGTTAGAACCAGTCTACACAAGTGTAAACACTCCTATATCCGAGATCTTCAAGAAGATCGACGGAAAATGTAAGATCACTTACCCGTGGAACAGAGGACAGCAGCCCGGGCGCGCTAAGAATAGGACATATTTCTTCGAATTCCACCAATTCTATAGCCACACAACAGACTCGTGTAGAGATCTGAAGAAAATGGTGCAAGACATGATTGATGACGGTAAACTCCAGGAGTATATCGCGCAACCAGCGATTCAACCAGTGGCAGGACCACCCGTACATCGCGTGGAAATTCCTCGCGAAACACAATATTTGGGATGCAACACGATATCGCACTCGGTTATCGTTGCTCCCACACCCGAAGGAAATATCACAGGACGAATTCACAAGCGAAACTTCTAAGGTGACGAAGTTTTCAGTGTGGCAAGAGAACCTCCTATGGAGGATTGGATGAAACATCCCATCATCTTTTCGGCCTCTGAAGGCTATCACACTCCCCGAGCACGAAGTTGAGGGAGAGAAACCAAAGGAACTGCCATGAGCTATGCCTAAGATATTGATCGACAGAGGAAGTTCTGTTGAAATCTTATTCTAAGAGAAATTCAAACAAATGGGTCTCAGAGACGAATGCCTAATACCATCTACATATAATATATTTGGCTTCAATGGCTCGTCAACCCGCCCAAGGGGCGAGGTAACTCTAGAAATCCGTGTAGGAAAAATCCTCACCTTGACCACATTCTGTGTAGTGGACGTAATTTCACCATAAACAACCACTGTTGGGCGATCCTGGGTCAATGAGATCAAAGGAGTCGCTTCGACTTATCACCAGAGACTAAGGTTTCCAACACCCGATGGGATCGCAGAGATCATTGGAGACTCAGGTGAATCCAAGTACTGCTACAACATGGATGTACAAAATGGCGAGAACAGAGTAAATTCCCCAAAGGCGAGGAAGAAAATGGCTAAGAATGCTAAGAACCAAGAAGAAATCGATACTTACATAGCAATAACAAACGAAGCGAGGCTCTCGGATAATGTACCATGCTCGGACAATGTGTCAATCTCGGACTCACCCATTGAGCCCTTATAGCAATCATAGAACCTCTCCTATGTTGGAGATCTTAGGTCAAACTTCTCGTCCTCGAAACCTACAAAGGAAGTAAACATCAGAACACCCGAAAATCCGGGTATGGTTAAGATTGGAACTCTCTTCGACAAAGCGGAAGAAGAAAAACTCGTACGAGTACTAAAATAATATTCTGATGTCTTTGCATGGCGCATGTAAGACATGCCTGGAATAGACCCAGAAGTCTGTTGCCATCACTTGAAAATTAACCCTAAGCACAAGCCCATGAGGAAAAATATGTGAAAGGTGGCACCAGAATATCACGAAGCAATTCAAAACGAATTGAGAAAGATGGAGGCATCAGGAGTCATCCGAGAAGTACAATATCCAATATGGATATCTAACATGGTAATAGTACCAAAGAAAAATGGAGGAGTGCGAATATGCATTGATTTTAGCGATCTTAATAAAGCCTGTCCGAAGGACAGCTTTCCACTCCCCAATATTGATCATCTCATAGAATCAACGTTTGGATACGGATTGTTATCCTTAATGGACGGATATTCAGGTTATAACCAAATCCCCCTCGCCGAGGAAGATCAAGAGCACATCGCCTTCTTCACTCCCCAAGGTTTATACTGTTATACTAAGATTTCATTCAGACTAAAAATGGATGGCGCGACTTATCAGAGAATGGTGGAAAAAAATTGACAGCTGGATACACGAAACCCTAGAGGTATATGTGGACGACATGCTCGTCAAGAGCAAACTTCCACAAGACCATGAAAACGATCTCAAAGAAATTTTCAAACAAATGAGGAAGTTTAATATGAAAATCAACCCGGAAAAATACGTTTTTAGGGTAACCTCGGGAAAATTCTTGGGATACTTGGTTACCAAACGAAGCATCGAGGTCGACACGGCCAAGGTGCTAGCCATACTAGAGATTCCCTCGCCTGCAACAGTTAAAGACGTGCAGAGACTAAATGGTTGGCTAGCATCCCTGGGAAGGTTTATAGATAGATCATATGACAAATGTAAGGACTTCTTCAATACCTTAAAAAAGGGAGAAAAGTTCTCATGGAGAACTGAGTGCAAAGAAGCTTTTCAAAAGATCAAAGAACATCTGGCCATTTTGCTAATCCTACAGAAGCCCGATCCCGGCGAAGATCTCTACATCTATTTCATAAGTAATACTCTGACATCTGCGGAGAAGAACTACTCTAAAATCGAAAAAATTGTACTATCATTGGTCTACAAGATGCAAAAGTTGCGAACGTATTTCCATGCACACACTGTGACTGTCATTACGAAGGCTCCAATAGAGTCTGTCCAAGATCATGCAGATAAAGTAGGAAGAATCTCCAAATGGGGAGCTCAAATAAAACAGTTTGGGGTAAAGTATCAAGCCCAAACTGCCATATAAACCCAAGTCGTTGCGTATTTCTTGGGCGACTTTCCTCTAGACGATACAGACGAGATCGAAGATATCCCAGGAATGGAGGACGAGCTAGAAGATCCAATCGATCTTCTTCGTTCGAAAAACCCAATACGATGGGAAGGCTTTGTAGATGGGTCATGTAATTCGGAAGGATCAGGCATAAGAATGGTCTTTACGACTTCGACTTGCCGCAGGATCGTTTATAGCCTAAGTCCAGAATTCCCCGCTACTAATAACATAACGGAGTACGAGGCAGTCATACATGCTCTCCGAGTAATAATTGCACTTGGCATCAATGAAGTGAGACTCACGAGTGACTCACAGCTTATCGTCCGACAGATAGATGGAATATATCAAGCTTACGATGCATGTTTGCAGCGATATCTTCTACTCGCCAAACACTATATCAGACAGATACCTAACATCACTTTCCGACACCTAAACAGGAACAACAATAGGCACGCAGATGCCTTAGCTTTCCCATCCTCCATGACAATAGATCCGTAGGCCACAAACGTAAGAATCGAGAGGGTAATGCTTTCCTCCATACCCATAGAAGGATATATGGAAATTCTTAATGTGGGCACAACAAGCCAATAAGAGGCTTTGTCCGAGGAAGATTGGAGAACCCCGATCATGAAGTACCTAACCAATGACAATCTCCCAAGCGACCAAACACTCGCACACAAAGTGATATCACGATCAGGAAATTACCAACTCAGAGACGGCATACTGTATAGGCAGTCATAGATGCCTTTCCTTTGCTGAAGGCCAAGAAATATTAAAAGAAATACATTATGGTTACGCAGGAAACCAAAGCAGGGGAAGATCCCTAGCTCACAAAGCCATACTACAAGGATATTTCTGTCCTCGCATGAACGAAGACTCAAAGCAAATGGCGAAACTATGCTTAGAATGTCAAAAATTTGGTTAATGAAGGCATGCCCCTTCAATGGATTTAAAATCTGTAATAAGCCCTTGGCCATTCGCCAAGTGGGGAGTTGACATCGTTAGACCCCTACGATCCGGTACAGGGCAACGAAAATACTTAATCGTGGCCACATATTACTTTACCAAATGGGTAGAAGCCTCAGCCCTCAGGCACATCAGAGACCACGATGTATTTAAATTCCTCTTTGAGCACATCATATGCCGCTTCTGTATCTCAGCCGACATCGTATCAGATAATGGGGCCCAACTACGAGGGAAAAACATTGATCTCCTCTTTAACTGCTTCAAGATCAGGAAGAATAAATCCACACCCATCTACCCCGAGAGTAATTGTCAGGAAGAGGCAACTAACAAAACCATCACCGACGTGCTCAAAAAGAAGCTGGATGGACATGGGGCTAGATGGTGTGAGCAATTACATAATGTTTTGTGGGCCTATTGGACCACTCGAAGAGAATCAACAGGGATGACCCCCTTCGCTCTCACCTATGGAACCGAAGCGATCATACCAACAGAGGCGATGATCCCAACCACTAAGACCGAGGCTTGAGAAAATAACCTAACCTCGGACAAGATACTCACTAAGCTAGACGATCTCGAGGAAAACCGAGAAATAGCTCTTCAGAGAATAGAAAATTACCATCGGTGTTAGCCCCAGAATACAACAAACGTGTTCATCAGAGGCAATTTAGCCCAGGCGACAAAGTCTGGCGCGAGATACCACCATACCAGCGCGAGTCGGGAAAATTTGCACCCATATGTGAAGGTCCACTCACAATCATCGCCAAGGAAGGTGAAGGAGCATACAGGTTGCTCAAATCCAATGGGGAAGAGCTAGAACGCCCCTGGAACATCAAATACCTCAAGCAATACAATGCTTAAACAACTTATCGTTTGGAAGGTTAAAATATGAAAATAGGGTTTGAACCCCTACTTGTAAAAGGTTAAGAAACCTTACCTGAATGTACTAAGGGTTTATAAACCCTCTTTTGAGAATAATAAAATCTCCCCCCACCCCCACCCACCCCCACCCTTTTTTTTGCTCACTTATGGTTTATTTACTTTGATTGCTTTTCCTTTTAATTATCTATTTGTTTGACTCTTGGTTTAATTATGCTTTTCTATGTCCAATTTTTTCTTTAATTTTTCATCATTTTTTGCAATTGCATGTAGAATAATCATTCCATATTTGCATCATAACCAAAGCCCATCAATAATATGGCACGGTGCTAGCCACACCTTCAATTCTACAACGAATGACGCGGGTAAAATACCTAAGCTGCCCAAGACGGACACAGACCTAAGGTAATGCCATCACGATCACGAATCGGATGATGTCCTGCCATAACATGAGATATCCATAATCAAGGTACTCGCCTTTGGCTAAGGAAAGAATCACTTGACCGAGATATCGCCCTCCAAGCAATGGTTAATAAACAAGTGACTCAAATAACTGATCACTTAACCCAGGGGCAAGTGTAACCTAAACTGGACACTATTAAAAAACAAAGCCCATAAAGGCACACAACTAATGCGAGAAGGGAGATATGATGTACTTAAAGTCCAACACCGTAAGAGATGCCCTATCCAATTAAGGAACTGATCATTCCTTGGATTTGTCACCCATGGTTGGACCGATAGTATGCACAAAAATCACCCTCCGAGAAAACAAAAACAAGAACATTGCATGATACATATCGAAGAGCAAAACCTATCATACGTATTAATAAGTACGTTAGCAAAAAATATTAAACGCCTCCCACATATGAGGACTTACCAAAAAATAATGTTGTTGCCTCCAGAACAACAGAGGACTTGTTAAAGTAACAATGTTAACAGTACTACCTTTAAACACTGCCTCGGAATGAGAACGGGGACTTACTACCCACAATTTCACAACACCTCAGACACAACACGAGGGCATAGTAACAAAAAGGACAGCAAAGTTCTTAACACAAAGAAATAACAAAAGAGAGCATCACGATTGTTCCTCACGAGGAGCATCCTGCTCGGTCTCCATACGATCTTCGCCATCGACCTCACCGCTGCAAGGAGCAGTTGGCTCTGTAATAGGATCGGGAGGAACCACTAAGTTGGCAGCAGCAACAGCAGCGACTCTTTGACGTTCGTGCAAGATAGCAGCTTTGCATGCATTTGTCATCTTGACCTTGTACTCAGAATAAAGATTTCTCATCTTCTTATGCTTATCAACACGTTCAGCCTCCATCTCTTATTCATGATGATTAACCAAGTCATTAATCTCTTCATCAAACTGTTGCTTTGCTCCCTTTACCTCTTCCAACTGCTTCTCCAGCTCTGCATTGCGATTACGAGCCTCAGCAAGATAACAAATGCAAATAGTTAACCTAAGGGAAATTTCACAAGGAATGAAATATATAAAAGAAAAAGTTGCTAATAGGCAACCTTCATGTTCAACTAAAACAGAAGCTAAGGTTTGTTCCACTTGGGCTTTATGATTATTTAAAGCACTAATCCTTGCTTCAATAGGTGTTATAGCAGCATCACCGGCTTGGCACAATAACATATGTCTATCGCGCTCCTTCTCAAGATGAATAAACTCCCGCTTAAGTCGAACAAGCTCTTCTCTATCATCCTATGCCTGCGCTAGCTGGGGTAGATGATCGGACTGCCACTCAATAAGCCCATCCTTCTGAGCTCGTTGCAGCTTGATCTCATCCGAGCGAGCTACAGCCACCTTCTTAGCTTTATCTAACATCGTACGAAGCTCAACAATGCGATCTCGGTGAACATCCACATCCATCTGAAGTAGTGTATTTTCATGATCCAGGGAATTAATTTTGCACTGACGAGAGCTCACATCGAGCTTTAGGATGCAAAGTTCCCTAGCATGCCTATGAACAATATTATATATCTTCTCCTCCAAACGTTTGACGGGGGATACCAATAGAGGGACTAATTCAGAACTCTAGAACCTATTATGGAGTCGAAAAAATTAGATAAAGGAAAGAATAAATACCTTCCAACTCCTTCTTATCCTGACGAAAGGACAAGGCTTCCTGCTTAGCCATCACCATAGTGAGATGCAATTGCTCGTTCTCGTGCTCCATAGCTCTGGCTCGCCTCCTGGAAATGCGAGTCTCGGACAGCATCCTGACCCTCAGATTGTTGCTCTAAAAAATCAGACAACATCACCAGTTAGATTGGGGCACTAAAAAATACATACTATTAAAAATATAGTCAAGTTTTAATACATACCGCCTGCACAAGCTGATGCTGAGCGGAATTATCCAAGGAAGTTAAGATACGAGCTTGCTCGTCCTCACTCAACCGAGCATACTGATCCGAGCATAACATCTTCATCGCCTCGGATCCCCCACCAAAAACGGTGGGAGACGAACTAGAAGGCACTGCTAGAGCAGAAGGAAAACCACCAGCAAAAGTACTTTGTATGCCAGTACCAAAACCACCACCACTTGGAACAACATTACCACCACCACTTCCAACCCGAGGACCTACATTGGGGAGAGCACCCTTATAAGCGAGATTACTCGCCTGAGGCATCCTCACCTCCGATAAGGTAGAAGTGCCATTGGGATTGATAGGATCATCCAACAAGGCTTGGTCAACACCATCAAAAAATCCATCACCAAGGTCCATCATCTCATTCTCACCAAAAAGAGCACCAATATCAACATCTAAAGCATGTTATGCGACCTCCATAGGAGCAGTAGATGGGCCAAAACCATCAGCAACCCTCATCCTCTGTCAAAAAATGGCATCAGATGCTAAGGAATAAAACAGGGGCAAGGTATGTATACGTTAAAACATTAAGACAATATTTTCTACCTTAGCATCCTCAATAGCTCGGACGGTTTGCGATGGACGCCTACGAGGAGTAACCCATCTAAAATCCCATGGCTTATAAGGTGGCAAATGACTATGCATCTCGGGAATCCCGGGAAGAGCATTGCCAAGCTCATCCCAACCAAAAATGTAAGGCCCCACAATTCGAAGAGGAACTAAAAACCACTTTGGATCATGAGTCTTGCGGAGTGTAAAATTGCTGGGGTTAGGAGGATCAAAATCGGACATGAGCACGGGGCCCTTGATAGCTTTGCGGGATCGAGAAATTCCTAGTCCAAAGCCCTCAAAAGTATCGGACTGTTGGCACCAATAGTTCTCCACAAAAGTCTCAGGTGTATATAAATCCATCTGAGAAGGAACGAACTCGTTATTCTCGTGTTTAGTAACCTTAACTTTACTTCGCCGAGCACATTCTCGGGCAATCCTATAAAAGTTACCATTGGGTTGAAATATACCTCGCTGAGGACTAAGCCGACAAAGCACCTCGTACTGGAAGGGATCTAGCGGGCAATGCAAAGGAAGGCGAAGTCCAGCATCGAGCTGGCCCACCGTCACGACGATCTCGTTGGGACCGTATGGGCTATCCTCAAGGATCTTCTTTGTCAAAACGCCGTCCTGGAAAAAGAAACATCAAATCTCCTCAGACGATGAGTAAATTTCACCGCCTCAATAAAAGCAGCATCAGACATACCAGAAGAATGACTGGTAATATGAGTTCTCATCGGTCTCTTCTTAGCACTAAAAAGTGTAAAATGAAAGAAGAATCAGAACTTACATTGATGAAAAAACCAAGTGAAGACACCAAAAAAGAAAAAGAAGTAACCATGGTGATCTCATAATAACTATACAGTTCAGAATAACGGCGTAAACCATCGATCAAAACAAAAAGAAAAACAAAAAAGAATGACCATACCGTCTTGAAGTTCGAGATGGAGAGTTTCTTCCAGACATAATGAACTTATATATAGGGGACAAGAAGTTAAGAAGGAACAGCAAAAGACAGAGGAGAAAAAGAATGAAAAAGTTCTGAACTCTGAAAATAGAAAATAAAGACATCATTCTCTTCCCCCAAAAGATTTTATAAGAAACATGTGGACAACCAACAGGCGCCTCCAGTCCAACAGGTAAAAGCGAACTAAAAGTGCAGAGGTGGCGAGAATCTCGGACATGGCGATAAAGACGAGACGGTTACGAAGTTTTCTCCCCATCATGCCCTTGGCAAGATGCAAAGTGATGAGATTTTTTATAGTTGTATAAAAAGGCTCGTTGAGACTTGTGAAGATTTTCGATTTCATACTTAAATAAAACTAAAAATAAGAAGAACTCAATTTAAAGTTGTTATCAAGATTGTAAAAACACTGAGACTTAGGATTCCACTATTTTCCAATTTTATGTGATTCAATTAATATTAATCATGCAACTTATACATTCGAGTGATTCTAATATATTGCAATAATTAGATTTTTAGAAATAACAATTGTTTATCAAAGGCATAGAACATCAAAACCTTAGGCAAGCATGCTTCTATCAAAAGAAATCACAATTGTTTAACAAAAATCAATAAATAAATTTTCTCATCAAGGCAAATAATCGTAAAATGAATTGCAATAATTAATTAAATAAAAATTACCACACAAATATTGGAAAGTAGCTTCCTCCGTCGCCTCAGCAAAGGGGTTTAGCTCCTCATGTTGGAAATATGCTCAAAAGTTGATTTCATTGATCCAAAGGTTTTCATAAAGAAGAAAAGGTATAAAGCAATTGAGTTTATAAGAATATAATAGTTAAAAAACTCACTGTTACAGAGAACCCTAACAGAACTGTTGCGAACTCTAATTATTTGTTACAAAAATTGTGACAAAGGTATTGAATTTGAAAGAATAGGCCACGTTTTCTGCGACTGTCTCTTACTGCTGTTCTGTGTTCTTTTTCTTCCTCTTGCGCTGTGTTCTCTGCAACTCTTCAAACTTCTTTGTTATACTTCTAAACTTTCCCCAAAGTGTATGTACCCCTCTACGACTCATACCTAGGCTATATATACCAAACAGGTGATGTTATTTCGGGAAATATATTCCAACTATCCGTTTTCTTCTCTGCAAGTTACGACAATTTTCTTCTTCCTTTGGTTTATCTTCCGCGCACCTGTAGCTGCCAAATCTTCTCTAAATTGGACCAAATCATTTCTACAGCTTAAATATTGCCAAAATCTCCACGTACTTTCCTTCTTCCAAGCTTAGAGATCCCGAGAATGTTTCACTATATGTTGTCGGGAATCATTGAAAATCGTCTTGTTTCCTCGAACATAAAACTCTTACCATACCTGTTTTCTTTCAACCACTCCATATTAATCCAAAAGTGGAGAAAATATCCAAAAGAATCTCGTGAAAATCTCGACCAAAACCAATCCAAAATACCGATATTTCCATTCCCTGTTTAGCGAAATCTTCTTTTCCTTCCTTTCTTTTTCGATTTTTTTAAGACATACGCCCAAAAGAATCTAGACCCATGAGAAAATCCACCAAGAACACGTCCAAATTTGCTCCAGAGAAATACACAGATATTCAATCTGTTTTCCCGCCAAAACTAGTTTCTTGAACAGTGAAGATGATGGTGCCCCTTATCCACTGGGGGTGCCGATAGCAGGGTGGGTACCCCTTAGTATTTGAGGTTCCCCTTATCCAAAATGAGAGTCCGAATAGCATGTGTCCTCCGGGTGCCTTTATCAACTTTTCAAGCCGATTTTTCCAGAAATGTTTATTTCCCAAAAATACCTACAAACACATAAAGACCATAATAAGTACAATAATTGAGCACTAACAATATATAGAATCGAGACAAATAAGACACAAAAATGTGTCTATCACAAAGAAAAGGAGCAAAATGTGAGGGTAAATTACCCGATGGCCACATGTCAACATCTCAAGGGATGGTTTCGTGATAAGGTTATGAGGTAAAAGCATTGAATCATACTCTAAAAGGTGATTTCGCCTGAATTGAGACGCCTGCTACAACGTTACATGAACGACGCGTGTGAGGAGTGGTCTAATCGAATCAGATGGTCAGGTCAAAAAAGAAGGAATGCACTTAATGAAGGATCAGAAGAGGCGTGGACGAATCTACATCATATCAGAAGACTCGGACGATCTATACTATAACCCAAGGATAGTGCAGCACGAGCTTCCCCAAGGAAGAGCAACACGATGACATACAGGACGAGATAACTCGGAAGGAGAACCAAGCAGGGCATCACGAGGGATAGTATAGATCTCATCCGAAGTAATGAGAAGATGTACGATAGCTCCACCAACTCGGCGAGATCAGGTCTTCACGAGTCTAATCTGCCTATAAATACCAGTCCATGTAGAAGGAAATGGACATGTAATGTTAGATGGTCTTTCTACATAGAATTTTAGAGAGAGACTTAGAGGAGGAGAGAGTGAGAAATCTAAGTGATATTTGTAACTCTTTCAAGGGTAAGACCTAAATCAATAAAGAAAACATCTTCTTTCCCGGGGACGTAGGTCTTCATGGCCGAACCACGTTATATGCTTGTGTCAATCTTTACTTTTCATGTTCTTTACATCTTGTTTATCTTTGAATCTTGAATGTTAGTAGTTTTATAGCCTTTAGATCTACTTGGGTGTAGCCATCAGAAAAGATGCAGTTACATTCGCGACTAACTTTTTTTATAAAATCCAAATCACCATTAATGCAAAGCTACAATTTTGTTGGTACGTTCTTCCTATAAAGATCTACATTCCTATCAAAAATTAGTAGACTCCAAGATATCAAAGTTCACCATCTATGCGAACAGAGCTTAAGCCATGATTATCATAAAATTGGCTATTAGGTAGAGCAAAGTCTTCTTTTTCCTCTCCTCTCCCTCTAAAAAAAATACCTAGCCAAAACCTCAAAACAGTGGTCTTCTTTGCTTGCTCAGACTAGATCCGAGCAGGAATCCATTCTTTGTTCAAGGTATAGTTTGTGTTGTAGTCTTGAAAGCTTGCTTTGGTTGATAATCTATATTCCTCCCCTTAATTTGAATTTTCAAATCCCTATTTCTTTAAAGTTTCTCCCCTTTTTCCTATCTTCCCTAGTGTTTCTCAAATCTTTTTAATCATTTTGTCCTACTTTCTCATCATCATTTGATTGTCACAACTGTGTGTAAACCTTTCCTTCTCGCCTGAGGGATATAAATAGGGTTTCACCGTTGGTGATAGTTGTGATGTTTGAAAGGGTGGTGTAGATGATGCTTGGGGTTCTCTATTGTTCATCATAAACCGTAAATCTAAATCGAATTTCAAATCTGAAGTTTGCAAAATTTATTAAATTTGTGTAATCCTTCTTGTTCTTCATCACTTGCTGGTCAAAACTTGTGCAAAACTTTTCTTCTCTTTAGGGATCAAAGAGAAGGTATCAATGTTGGTGATAGATGTGATGTATCCCCAAGTATCCGATAGTGTCCGATAGATGTGATGTATCCCCAATGTTGGTGATACGTCCGCAATTTTGACGTGTCCGTGCTTCATAGTATATGAAGATGGCAGTGTAGATGCAGATAAAGGTGCTTTAATGTTGGGGTTGTAGGCAAAGAACTCAGGTAGGTTTATCCAGAAAGTTCTCTGCTCAAGGTGGTGATGTTACATCGTTCATGGTGAATCTGAGCTTGATAGTGGTAATGGCGGCTGCATCTTTATGCAGAGGCATGTCTTAGTTGATTCTAGGGTTAGGTTGTAAATGGAATTCGGGTTAGAATATTGGGTAGGTGGGTTTGAGTTATTATCCATTTCAAGTTTGTGAGTAGGGTTTGCATTTAGGGCTTTTCCATGGGTATTTCATTTTGGACCATCAAATATTTGATGGGTATTCTTATAATTCATGAAAGTTTGTGGGTTTTCTTGTGAGGGTTACGTATAACTTTGGTTATACAATATACATCATGTAACATTTTTTTAATCTATATATAAAATTATGTTTACCGATAAAAAAAAAAATTGGCTATCTCGTTACTATTTTATGCTAAGTGATGACAAACAGTCGAACAAATCGGGGTTTATTTTGTGAACAAATAAAGAAAAAATCTCAATGATTTAATAAAGGGAATTACAAAAAGATTATATAGAAAAGAAAAGATATAATTTGATCACTTCATTATTTTATGGATCTAATAAAATTCCATGGTAGTAAAACATCATTGTGGAAGAAACATGAGTACTGAATATAGAGATTACTTAACAATGATTGCTCGATCCGTTGTTACCTCCACATCCCAGTGGATGAGACATGTCAAGTTGTGAGAAATAATATGCACTTTGCATAATCTTTCAACTATTGAGTAAATCATTTCCAAAGAAAAAACACCCTGAAGAGCAAAATTGTTTGACAGTTGCCCACATTTCCCTTACCATTTCTGTAAATGTTCCACACCATTCTTGTATGCGTCCTTCCTCTAGTACCGGTAATAGTATATCACCAAAGAAACGGATGTTTACCTCATCAGAATTCATTCTCTCTAAACAAATATTAGGATCTAGCTGCTATATTGCAAGTGAGTTTGTGTGGTAAGTTTTTATTCGAGATATATATAGTGGCCGTGCCAAGACCAGTCGGTTAAACTGCAGCTAAATAAAGTGCTACGTATGAGATCAAAAATGTCATGACAAGAAGATAATAGAGAATCATTTTCTGAACTACTGGTCGATCAACTCTAATGGTCTCATTCAAAAATATTTTCCTTTTCTGTTGAATGAGAGTTGAGGATTAACTTCATATAAATGGAGCACTGTCTCAACAGGGCAGCATGTCCCAATCGGAGTGGCAAACTTGACTGCCACTTGTAAAAAATTACCGATAAAAAAATTACTCCCTCAATCCCCAGTATAAAGGCGGATAAGTGAAACTCTTTAGTCCCTGTAGATATAGGTAGAAAACCAATTCCAATGTGGTTTCTTTCATACAGACACCTTATTAAAGAGTATGCTATTAAGAAACTTAGTTAATGTCTTTAATAATTCCCAAGAACAATTACGCTTTTCCAATACTTTAGTTGGATGGAAACTCTTAATATATTGATATTTTTATATTTCGTAGATAAATATACTGGAATTGATGAGGGTAAATCATGTAACATTAGGAAAATTTATAAAAATCAAAAAAATTCTTATTCTAAAAAAATTCCACTTCTCCGCCTATATGTATGTATATATATATATGGGACGGATGGAGTAAATAATAAGACTGTTGTCGTATTAATAAACTGTATTGTCCTCATCTTCATTCACAACATATAATGGCTAACCTGTTTTAACATGTAAAATTCTTGAAATTTTGGCTATGTTTTAGCATTAGATTGTTGGAGCTCGGTACTTTAACAAATCTAAGAAGGTGTTTAGCAACCAAAAGTAAAAGTATTTCGGCTTCTCCAAAACGCAGTACTTATGAGAAGTCAGAGTAAAGAAAAGTTGTTCTATTTGAAGTTTTCATGGCCGTGGTTCCCATCGAGATAGATTGAAAATTTATAAATGGGGGTGATGAAATTAGTGGAGAAACGCGATCAAAGAAGCAAAGAAAACCCACCTGGAACTCGAACGTTAGTTGCTTCAAGTAACTTTTGGAAGCTATCAAGACTTTTAGGAATTTATCCAAACACCCTCGAGAAAATTGAAGGAGGTTACGGTGTCACATATAGCCATCTATGTATCTCGATCGACACGTGAGAGGTGAGTCATTAAAGAAATAAAATTAATAATTATTTTCTCGAGTTATTTTGTGCTTTCTCTAGAAATAAAATTAATAATTCGTGTTATTTCTCCTAAAAGTTCGTATATAATTGGCTGACAGTCTGCCGCAGACCTCTTATTATTAACGTTTTGATCTCATCACCATGGAACAAGTTTTTATTGAATGAATTTGAAGAGAAAATCATATCATGAGTAGTAAAATAAATGAGATCTAATGCAAGGGCACTTATAGTTGCGTGGGCTGCAACATCAGCTAACAAAGTGTATTTAAATTTCTCTCACACTGTGGATTCTGTATTTGCTTAGTTGTTTTTTCATTTTTGTTTGTTGTACATTCTCCCTTATCTAATAAATTCTCTTTTTCAATCAAACAAATAAATAAAAATAAATGAGACTTTCAACTATTGTGAGAAGTAAAGTAAATGAGACTTTTAATCGACTGAGTATTTACAGAATAATGTTTGATGTTGAGTTGATTTTGTAGAATGCATGGGAGGGATAAAGCTTTTCCCCACCTCTTCAATTTCATTCACATTGCTTATAATTTTAATACATTGTTTTCTTTTAAACTAAATATCTTGTGGACCAAGACACAAAGAGAGAGAGAGATGACGTGGCTGTGATTTGAATTGCGATTTCAGCTCTAGTGTTTTTCGTTTTGCTTCTCCAATCCAGCCATGGCTGGAGTTGATTTGCATCGCTATAATTCTTCCTCCTCTCCTCATGATCACAGTATTATGTCTGTTTCAAGTATTGATTTTTCTCCCTTGATTTCCAACTCAATTTCTAGAAATAAATCCTCTCAAAATCTAGGGTTTGGAATGGATTCGTCTAACGTTTTGGCAACTAAATCCCAAACTGAAGACTGTTCTCTAGTGTTTAAATCTTCTGATTTAATGGAAGGGAAGAAGGCTGCTGCTATTCAATCAGAAGATTTTGAAGAAGCTGTCATGGATTGTAAAAACCTAGTGATTGGGTTTTTTGCGGGACGAAAGCTCTCATATTCTATGGTGAAAGAGGCTGTAACAAACCAATGGAAACTCAAGGCAGAGGTAACAATCTCTACCCATAGTGACAATGCTAATGCTTTTGTATTCAACTTTGTGAATGAAGATGATAGAAGAGTAGCTCTTGAACAAGGGGCTTTTTTCATCTTGAAACAACTATTCATTGTAAGACCTTGGAGTCTGTTAATTGAGTAATCAATTGCAGAGATGAAAACTATTCCAGTATGGGTTATGATATACAATGTTCCTCTGCATTTATGGAATAAACTAGGGTTGAGTGTGATTACCAGTTATCTTAGAAATCCATTGATGATGGATGAATGCCCTAATAAGAAAACCAAGCTCACTTATGCTAGAGTGTGTGCGAAAATTGATGTTGAATGTTCATTCCATCATGGATTTACTCGTAGAATATCAATGAAAATTTGCAAAATGCATGAAGTGTTCATCGTTTGGACATAAACCTAACTCTTACTCTTATCAAGATGGAAAGAAGAAGACTCTTTGGACTAATAACAAAAAGCAGCAGCATCATCCAAAGACGATGACAGTGGTTAGTGAAAAGGTTGCTTCGATTGTAGAAGGGGGTGAGACAAATGCAATAAACGATTTGAACGATCTTCATTATTCTGTATTGAATATAAATGGTCAGTTAGATGGTTGCATTACAGAAGGAAATGTGACAAATGTAGTTGGGATTGAGATTACAAAAGAAAATCAGACAATTGAGAAAGGATTGGAGAACACGGATGCTTTAGAAATGGTATCTCCTTTACCCCTGCCAACATCTGTTGAGAAAGGATCAGAGTCTGAATTAGTGGAGCAGTTGATTGTTGATTCTGTTCCGAAAGAATCATCCACTACAGTTGATCCATGTGTAGAGAGGTGTGTGATTGGGGAGAGGGTTTTTGAATAAGAAAAGGTTCTTGGTGAGTGGGACTCTTATAAAAGTAAGAAAATCGCCGGCAAAAAGAAAAAAGAAAAGCACTTACAGGCTCAATCAGTTCAACCGGTTGTGGAAGGTGCAAGCACCTCTTCTATTGATCCCGCCATCCCCTCTGGTTTTGAATCTCATAACAGATTTCATGGTCTGAAAGAGGAAGAAGAATAAGAAAGGGAGGTAGCCACTTCCCAGTTAATTTTGAAAGATTCCAAGGTAAGCATCGTAAAGCCATCATCTTCAAAAAAAATCATAGGAATTGGTATGAAATTGAGTATCAAACCCAAAGCTACAAGTAAACCCAAGGGAACAAGTACACTCCCAAATGGTACTCTTTCGAGTTTAAAAAAGAAAAAGCTTTCTAAATCTAAAGCTTATAGCAATGTATCGGCAGATAAACTCTTATAGTATAGATCCTTATGGGGCTTAGAATTTCCACCTCAGAAGACTAATCGTGAAAAAATGTTTAGCGATCTCGCAAAAAACCACGATAATTTAATTATAGAAGATCTTGACGAGTCTGCTAATTGAGGCAGTGGTTCTCTTTGCATCTGCAAGTTGTTCTTTGAGCCTTTGTTTTCCAGGTTTCACAAGTTGTGTCTTTTTCTGTTGACACTCTTTGTTTTCCTAGATTGTTCTATACTTTGGTTTTTTGTTTTTCGGGCTTTTTCGCTCATTGTGTTTTGTACTTGCCCGCACACGTCTTGTGTGCATTTTAATTTATTCTCTTTGAACGATCAAAAAATAAATAAATCTTGTGGACTATAACAACTGGGTACATGGACGTTAGAACCACACATATAAACTTACTACTATACTCTCATCATGTAAGTAGTGTGAGTTTTAGTTTGTTGGGTCAGTCATAGGTCGGGTTAGTTGTTACCCCCATTTGTTAGTAGTTTATCTTTCGGTTTGTTTCTATTTATTACGGCAGTTGTAGAGTTATTTCCACCCAACGACTATTTATGGCATGGGAATTATAAGAAATTAATATTAAGAAATTAATAATTATTAAAAATCATTAGGCTCATCCTTGAGAAACTAGGAGAAGGTACTGTAAAAAGTTGAATCTCTAATATGTTTCATGACAATTGGTATCAGCTAGTTACGCTTGTGATTTCCTGAGTTATGGATGGAGGAGGAGAGAAACCTATTACAGTAAAAGAGGTTGTTCTTGAACAGCAAACTCACGCAGATCAAGTATAATCTTTTGAAGAATAGGCTAAGAACCTTTCCTATGAAGTTCGTTCTCTTTACGTTGATATTGGTTTTGTTCAAGAATCTTTATACACTGTTACTCTAGTGTGAAAATACTTGGGTATTAGTGCAATTCGAAGTATGACTGGTTATATCACTAAACTTTGTCTCAACTTGTTAGCATTAACTGGATGGTAGTTCAACACCATTTACCATACAGTCCTAAAGATGACTCCATATCAGGCCTTGTACGAATGTGTACAAAATACCGCACATTCGTTTAGTATGCGAAGTAACTCCATTGGTAACAAGCGAATATGACCGCATACAACATATCCCAGATGACGAACCATATGACGTCACCTATTCACGAGTAAAGTGTGAAGAACCATGCGGCAATGAAGAAATCGTGCGTCAATGATAAAGTCTACGCGACATTGACGCACGTCAGATCCAAAATTAGGGGCTTTATTAGTTGTCTTCCACTATGTAAACTCCTATATAAGAGGCCGAGCGTCTTTGTAAAGAGAGAGATCTTTTTGGGTAAGAGATAAGATATTTAGGAGAGAGAGAGTTATTTGTTTTCCAAGTTAGGATTCTCCCTCATCATCTTTATACTTGTTCTAAGATTTAATAAAAGATTTTGAGTATTTCATCATGGTTTCTTAGATTATTTCATAGATTATCATAAGGGTGTGGTTGTGAGATTTCACGCAACTACATTTTGGCGCTAGAAAACAGGGAAGAATGATGTACCCTGTTGGTGAATTTCTTTCAAAACAATTCTAAAATTATTCATAGTTTTTCATCGCCGCAATAATAATCATTGAGGTTTCTGGAAATTTAGATCTAAAAAATTCAATCCAAAGTTTTAATCTCAGAAAAACAATTTTCATTAGTAAAGTATTCAGTTCTTTAAAGAGTACTTTTTCCTTCGTCAAGAGAAAACATTATTCCAGGAAAAACAGATGGTAAGACAAGCATCTGCAACAGAACAAGTGATAGCAACTAGGAGGAGCAGAAGAATCGCAGGAAGAAGAAGAAGTGAAATTGCTGAATTGTCAAGGATGGGAGAGAGGAACAATCGAGGAAAGCAAGTCCAAACTTAGATCCAACGCGAACCGGAGGAAAACAACACCATCAACTATGATGCGGTAAGTGTTCATACTGCAAATACAGATTCAACGGAAGAAGACGAGGAAATAAATGGAGATGGATGACCAATAGTAGAAAACGAAGAGAATATGACAATCGAGGAGCTCAGACAAAGGCTGGTCGTAGAAAGGAGGAGAGAAGAAGAAGCACGCGCGAATTTGACGCGTCAGAATGATGAGCTAAGAGAAGAGAATATCATATTACAAGAGCAGAGGTCACGAAGTACAACACGTGCAAGATTAAGGTCAAGAACAAGTAGGAGTACGTCAAGGCGTAGTCGATCTAGCCGCAGAGATGCTAGACAAGAGCTACTCTTAGATAACAACATGATTAAAAAAATTCAAGTAGGCGATAATATGCAGGAGCAGCGCGGTGGTAATCGTATAGGACAAAAACCAACTGATCGATACATGCCACAAGGCGAAAACTACCGCATGCAAGATGATCGCAGAGGCAATCGACATGAACAGCACGGCGAATGTTATCGCATGCATCATGATCAGGATGATGAAACAGACGAGGATCAAGGAAGGATGATATTACGTGGGAGAGAAAGGCTACGAAATCAACGTGACCGCGCAGATGAATTCGAAAGATATAATGACGCACAGATCCATGCAAGGAATGAACGAGATAGGCGAATGAGACACAGAGAAGAAGCAGAAGAACGAAAACTACAAGAGGCAATACGTCAAAATAGATATGACAACAGAATAAGGAAAGCAAGACTGGAAAAACCTATGCAGCAAGACGCAGACCAAACCATGAATGAAGCAATCTTAAGAGAATTAGCAGAAGTGTGAGCGATGATGACAGCACGGAGAGATGGAGGTAGGCGACAGTTAGATGAAGACATAGAAGAAGCAGGAAAGACACCATTCGCGCGACAGATACAAAGGGCAGGAATACCAACCAAATGCACTTTACCCGTATTCAGTAATATATTCGATGGAACCACATGTGCAGTGCAGCATATAAAGGCGTACAACAGATCTCTGTTACAATGGAAAGATAATGATGTGGTCTTATGCAAGTATTTTCCATCCAGTCAAACTGGAGAAGCTTTACAATGGTTTGAGGGATTGCCCATGGGAATGATAACATCATTCAATCATCTACAGAGCATATTCTTAGGAGCATACATCAGCAACAACATGTTAAGACCAGGCATAGAGAAGGTGTTTAGCTTGCGAAGAAGGACTAATGAAGGCCTGCGTAACTTAACCACGCGTTGGAAAACCATGTGCAGTGATATGGCTAGAAGAGTAGATGAGAGGAATCTCATACTAGCATTTATTAACGCACTTTTTCCTACAGACCTGTTGTATAAGCAGATATTCAGGATCAAAGATACTATATCAATGAAAGAGCTGTGCGAGTACAAAGAAAAGTATATCGCACTCGAAGAAAAGCAAATAGAAATGGAATCTTAGCCAGTTTCGGTCACAAGCGCAAAATAAGGAAACGCAAGCCTACTTCCAAAATAACAAATGCAGTTGCGAGCATATCCCAAGGAAGTCAAGAAAAGATGGTGATGGAAGATAAACAAAAGCAAGTAGCTATGAGCAGTATAGATCAAGAAATGTATGAAAGAGAATATCGAGCAAGACAACATAACAATAAGATTCCAAGACTAGATAACCAGACGGAAGGATATGGGGGGGAAAGGCGATACTATAATCAAGGTCCAGGAGGAAATAGAACAGTCTGGGAAGAAATAAAAATGCCGCGTCTAAATACCACAATAGATAAAATCTGGGAAGCGGTAATCTTGATGGAAGACATACTGGAACCGCCAAATATGGGTCATGAACCACCACCAGGAAGGAGGAGTAGGGAATTTTGTTCTTATCATCGTTTCCATGGTCACACCACCGGTAACTGCCGAAATGTGCAAAAAATTATACTGAGAATGATCGATCAGGGGAAACTACACCATTTTCTAGTACAACAACAACAGCATTTACCACCACTACCAGAACAGCAAACACCAGGAGTAGAAGCAGGAAAAAAGACATATCTAATTGAAGTGGGAGCAAAAGCAAAGAATTTATACTGTAACTCAATAATACACGCATTCAGAAACATAGAAGATTTTCACGATAATATCTTAAGTCGGGTTCATGCGAGAGACAATGACGGAAAAAAGATACCCAACCTGGCAAAGATATCACCATTGAAGGATCGGCAGAGGCAACCAATTTCATTCAACGCAGAAGAAGTACCAGGAGGTGGAGAACTACATGAGAGTCCATTAGTGGTCAAACTGGAAATCAACTCAAAGGAAAAGACTGATGAAGAGGACGATAATGATGCAGACACATGGGCAATAAATAGGATATTGATAGATCCTGGTAGTTCAGTTGATATATTGTTTTACCACACTTACAAGACAATGGTTGGAAGAGATGACGACCTCATTCCATCAACTTACAAGATTTATGGTTTTAATGGATCAGCCAATAAGCCGAAAGGAGAAATAACCATGCGAATTCCTCTCAAGAGCATAACCACTGACATAGTATTCTGCGTTGTTGACGTAGAATCTCCATACAATGCCTTGATAGAAAGACCATGGTTACATAGTATCTTTGGAGTGGCTTCAACTTTTCATCAATGCATAAAATTTCCTTTGCCTCAAGGTGTCGGAGTAATAAGAGGGGATCCAATCGAGGGAAAAAATTGTCATGAGAATGATGTCGAAAAATGTGAAGAACGCGCGAATAAGCGAAGAGATTGGAGAAAAGGGATAAAAGAGGGTAAGCGAAGTGAAAGATTAATGGTTGATGTTGTAAACAAGAGTAAAGAAGTAAACAAGACTACTACTAAGGCGACAACTTTCGCACACGAAAGTGCAGATAACAAGTGTGTCAGAAAGAATGAATTCCAGATATGAGAGATGGTGATGAGACAAGAACCACCATTTCAGAAAAATGGAAAAGGAGAATCAAAGGACGCATGGGTTGGACCATTCATCATTAAGAAAGGTATTGGTAATGGACTGTATGAATTGATGGAAAATAATAAAGCAGCACAAGTTGGAAAAATTTGGAATCAAGTATGTTTGAAGAAGTATGGTCAATGCGGCAATAATAGCAAGGTAGAAGAAATATCTATTGTGCGAACAAGTATATTAGAAAGTATATGCGAACTTAATAAAGCACAAAAGGCGAAGGAAGCAAGCAAGTCATCCAAGAATAGAATTTTTTAAGAGATAATTATCATGTAAGCGAATAAGTGAAGAAAGAAGACATCAGAGTTGTACTAATCAAGCATATGAATGAAAATGAGAAGTTCTTCTTCCTTAAATATATTACATATAAGAAAAAGTCAAAAATAAGACCTTATAATAAGACCTTAACAAAAGGCATCAGAAGTAAAACCTCTAACAATGGAGGCCAGGCATCTAATTGTGGCGTGCATCCTAGTTCGCATAATAGCAAGAGGCAAAAATAAGACCTAACGCGCGTCATAATTGGGGAAAACCCATATTAGCATGACTCAGGTAAAGCTACACCGACCCTGGAGCCTGAGTCATGGAGATTTGGGGTGAAATAAAATCTCATCCAGTAGAGCGCCTTAGTCGAAAGACTAAGGTAAGAAGCTATCTACTAAGGAGTGCAGAAACTCGATCAGGGCGCCGAGGTACACGGTCGAGTCAAGAGTGCCTGGGGCGTCTGGAGCGTACCTGGCCGCTCTTGGCAAGTCCTGACTATGATGCACTCGGTCCTCAAGAAACCCCAATTAGGGTGCGGTCTCGTAACCATAAGCCATATCGACAGAGGGATAAGAGGCCGCGAAAACAACTGATTGTTGCATCACTGGATGGGAAGAGCCCACCCTAACCCGGTAGGGGTAAGCTTCCTTGAAGGGGCAGTCAGGGGGAATATAAGAATGGCACCCTCATTTAGGGAGCTGAATTGTGTCGAAGACGTCAATATCATGAGGATTTTTACTCAAGGGAATAATAAGACTTGTCGTATTGACGCATCAATACATCCTGTAGAGGAAATAATATGAGAAGATGATAAGGCGAAATCAATGGGTCATTGCATGAATATGTAAAGACCTCCTGCGATTTCGCCGCACAAAAGCAAATCATATCTTAGGCAAAATAAGACCTCTAATTAGGGGGGATCAATAAGACCTCATGAGAAAAATAAAATTGAAGCTAATATTGTTTTGCAGGAAACAACAAAAGAACAAATAACGCACGGATATAATCGCACGATGAAAAGGCAAAGAGTATTTCTAACAAGGCGAACAATAAGAGGCAAGTATGGGAATAACAGAAAGGGAGGTATTATTCTCCTTGTTAGAGACAGTCTTACACAAAAGAAGCAGAAAAAGAAGAAAATAGAGAAATAGAAGTGTTCTCCTCTAATACATAGTCAAAAACCAGCATTTAACATTTAAAGTTAAAGTACATCCAGACGTGCAAAAAAAGTTAAAGTACATCCTGACGTGCAAGAAAAGAAGAAATTAGATTAATAAGGCTAGACATCATTCGAAGACACGTCTTGATTTGGTGCATATGCTCCAACTTCAACATCACTGTTGGGATATACATCAGAGCTTGGATCCTTGGGAAGACCATTACCAGATCCATCTTTTTCAAGTTGATCATCTTGAAGGAGAGCTTCTCCACCTTCATCATCATCGCTCTCATAGTAGTAATCGCTATCAGGCTCAGGAAGATCCTCGTCTGCATCTACATTAAGAGGTTCCACATCTACTAGAGGAAGTGAATTATCGAGGCAAACTCGGTTTGCGAGAATCTGATCCTTAACATGAGCTTCTCGTGCGGCATTATTCTTAGTGTTCTCTATGGCAACTCCCATGAAGTTTTCAAGATACGAACATCTCCTATTCGCTCTGTCTCGAGATGAGGTAAGCGCTACTGAAAGTCTCCCGCGCTCTCTATGAGCCTTAGTCAGGTCAGACCTCAACTTGGAGATGACAGATTGGTGCGATCTCCCAGATTCTGCAAAAAAGACATCTAATCAATACCAGGGCGACAATTTCGCAGCTACAAAATACATGCAAATAAATAACACAAGTAAACTGAGGTAGTCGGCTCAATGTTACTACCTTCCCTTTGGGAAATGAGGTATTGAGATAAAGCGAGACCACTACTTTTCATACCCTCCATAACCTTATCAAAATCATCACCAATTAAACCTTGGAGGCGAGATCGAATCTTCTTTTCATCCTTAGAAAGAGAAGCATTTTCCTTAACCAGGAAGTCATGAGACCACTTTAACTGTGTATATTGTTCTCGAAGTTTATTCATCTTCACGGTCAAATTTATCTTGCTTTGGATGATCTTTTCATTCTCCAATGTTAATTTCTTCAGAGACTCATCATGCTGACTTCTCATCATGCGAATAGACTCCTCGTGATCATTACAAGTCTTCTGGAGAATAAGATATTGGCGCGAAAACATCGCTTCTATCTTCAAAAAAGATTGCTTCTCTGAGGACAGGACCCGATTTTCATCTAATAGAGTTTAATGTCTTAAATCAGCGCTATGCAGCAATCCATAAAGATGGGATACTTGAGAACCCAGAAATTCATTTTGATTAAATAAGCGAAGATTCTCATTTTTTAGGTTCTCAATCTGATCAAGCGAATGTGAATGACTATTAACTAATTGATCTATTTGATTTTGCAATCTCTCATTATCCGTGCGAGCATCTTTAGTAGAACATTGATAATTAAATCTCTCCATAACGCCCTTCTGATTTAAGTCTTAACATACGCACGAAAAAACTTAATATACGAATACGAGTACAAATTTATTTTAGGTGAGTAACAAAAGAAAGATAACCATACCTATGAGTTCTTGATTCTTATTGCGTATATTTTCGGACGCAAGAGACTCAACTTGAAGAGCAGCCTTCAACTTAGCATTTTGACGATGAAGTTCTTGGATAGTATTGCTGGATTTAGAAAATCCCTCAGCTTGGACTAAGCGGCGACGAGAATCCTAAAAGAGAAAATGATATGAATATGAAAGCGAGATCAATTAAAACGGATAGAAAGACACAAGCGAAAGAATAATTACCAAGAGGTCAAAATCAAGATTAACGCTTGTATCAAGCTGTGAGAAGATTTCGCTCCTGGCAGACTTATCTGGTGGGGAATCGCCTAGTAGCTTAACAAGAGCATCACAAATGCGAACTTGGGAAGGATCATTAACGGATGAGCGAGAACCATTAATGATTTCTAGAAGGGTCTTGGTATTGGAAGGAGAAGAAGAGATCACAGAATGAGGAGGAGCGGCCAATGCAATATCTACAGGAGAGTTGGTAGTAACCTCCGAAACGGGAATACACGCTGATTCATGGATATTCAAAAAGGTAGAAAGGGTATAATCCACTACTGGAACGGCCACATCCTTATAAGAAGAAACAACCGCATGATCAACTAACACGGCTTCCTCAGGAGCGTGAGTTTCATTTGAAGACGCAGAGGCATCTAAAGAAGCTGGGGCAGCGATGCCCTGTGGGTGAGTGTCAATAACAATATGAGGAGAGGGCTGTTGTTCAACGCGGGCTTATAGTTAAGCTATGGGATGACAAGAGAAGTGTTGATGGTGGGAGGTTTGCGAACTTTCTTAACCTTCTTCTTCTTCTCGACATCAATTTCGCACTCAGCATCCTACGAAGAACAAGGCATATAAGAAACAGAGGCAACAATATTTTTTTGAGGAAGAGAAAGTATTTCTTACTACATTGTTATGCGAAGGCTTCCTCTTGCGAGATTCATCATCTTTACAACTCAAAGAAGATTTAGGGTTCGAAACTGTAATACGAATGTTACAAGAGGAAGAGTTCTTGCTGCAACAAACCAGTATGGGAATATGAAGAACAGTAGCAGCACAGTAGTAAATCAACAATCGCAGATTGAGAATTCAAAATGAAGAAAAACAAAATAATATCGATAGCAGAATACACTAACCTTGAATGAGAATCCATAGAGCTCAGAGAAGAACAGCACCAGAAAACTTCTAAAGATGAAGATGAAGATTTGCAGAAGATTTACAGAGAAGAAGAAGGAAACTAAAGTAAAGAAAAGAAAAATTATCTCTCCTCACTTCAGTCAATAAATAGGGAAGAGAGATAATCCGGTTAAATTAAGACGTGCCGGTTATAAAGGGAAGAAGTCAACACGTGTAGATGGTTAAGCCGGAATCACGGAAGCATGTCGGTCGATAATAACACAAAAAGATAAACTGGTGCGGCATAATAACAAGCTAGGATTTCTCATACCGCTCCTTCTCAAGAAGGAAAGATATGAGAAGAGCAAAAATGTGGGTACAAAATACCGCACATTCGTTTAGTATGCGAAGTAACTCCATTGGTAACAAGCGAATATGACCGCATACAACATATCCCAGATGACGAACCAGATGACGTCACCTAGTCACGAGTAAAGTGTGAAGAACCATGCGGCAATGAAGAAATCATGCGTCAATGATAAAGTCTACGCGACATTGACGCACGTCAGATCCGAAATTAGGGGCTTATTAGCTGTCTTCCACTATGTAAACTCCTATATAAGGGGCCGAGCGTCTTTGTAAAGAGAGAGATCTTTTTGGGTAAGAGATAAGATATTTAGGAGAGAGAGAGTTATTTGCTTTCCAAGTTTGGGTTTTCTCTCATCATCTTTGTACTTGTTCTAAGATTTAATAAAATATTTTGAGTATTTCATCATGGTTTCTTAGATTATGCCATAGATTATCATTAGGGTGTGGTTGTGAGATTTCACGCAACTACAAAATGTACACCACTACATATGGCATTTCCAGTTCAAGCTACCACTTTCGTTGCTGCTGTTCAGGACTATCTTCAGGAGAGAGATCACATGCTCCAATTACTTAAGGAAGACTTGACAAAAGCTCAACACAGAATGAAGCATTTTTCAGATTCTAATAGAACTGACAGATCTTTTGCAGTAGGAGACTTGGTTTTCTTGAAATCACAACCCTATAGACAATCTTCCGTGGTACTGAGGACAAATTTGAAGTTGTCTTCTAAATACTTTTCACCATTTGAAGTTTTACAAAAAAAAATTGGTGTTGTCGCATATAAGCTTAAGCTTCCAGAATACATCATGTGTTTCATGTGTCATAAGTGAAAAAAGAAGATTTGCCAACATGTTGTTACTGCCTCCAATTTTGCATTGGTGGATACTTCTGGTACATTCATAACTCCAGAGACATTATAAGAAATGGTACTCCTATCCTACAAGTGTTAATTCAATAGGCTGGGTCTCCACAGGAAAATGCTACCTGGGAAGATTCCTTCCACATTTTTTCATAGTTGTCAGACTTATCCTTGAGGACAAGGATTTGCAAAACGAGAGGGTATTGTCATATACCTAGTGTGAGTTTTAGTCTGTTGGGTCGGGTTAGTTGTTATGCCCATTTGTTAGTAGTTTATCTTTCAGTTTGTTTCCATTTATTAGGGCAGTTGTTAAGTTATTTACACCCAACGACTTAGTTAGTATTATTACGAATATTTATATTTATGGTCCGGAGACTATAAGAAATGATTATTAAGAAATTAATCAAGAAAATATCAGGCCCATCCTTGAGAAAGTAGGAGAAGTATTGTAAGAAGTTGAATCTCTAATCACTTTCATGAAATATACTTGTAGTCTTACACTCTAGTTGCACTAAATAGTTCTACTTATTCATCTAACATTGAGTTAATTAACATTCTTTCTCCTTAACGTGATATTCCGTAACTCTCAGTAGCTCATATAAATTCCAAAAGTTTTTTCTGGGAAGAGTTGTTGAATATCTTCACCAATTGATCTTTCGTAGTGCAATACTTGAGTTGGATCTCACCTTCTTCAACCGCTTCTTGAATGAAGTAGTACTTGAGTTGTTGTGTCTTGCTCTACAATATTCAACCGAATTTTTGGAAGTAACAATTGTTGATTTTATATCACCAAAGATTTTAGTCCTTTCTTCTTGGTTTTTTTGAATGCCTTCTAAAATTCTTCTCAACCATACGATATACATGATCTGAAATGTATTTGTCCCATCATAGATTGAGCACACTTTGTTGCTTCTTCGACGCCCACGATAATACACATGAAAAAAGAGAGAAAGCATACCCGGTGTACTCTTCATGGTATCAATACATTCTCCAAAATAAGTCGCTATCACAATAGCCAACCAATTTGACATTCGAATTCCTAGAAAATTTAACTCCAAAATTCATTATTCTCCATATACCTTAACAACCTCTTTGAATCTGTGAAGCCCACTTGGTACAAGTGATGTGTCATGTTTTGCATTATGATGCTAAGACATATGTATGTTTGTGCCTTACCAAGAGATGCGACAATAATCAATGTTGCTTACCCAAGGAAGCATCGTGATGCTAATACATCATTGTGCTTGTCGTTTGAAGGTGCAGTAACATTTCACTATGTTCCTTACCCAGGGATACATCAATGAAGTCGGAGTGGATGCATGGCCAACAACTCTCAAATTTTTATTTGTACAAATGCTAGTAACGCTTATATATGGAGAAGTTATTGGTCGAAAATTCACGAAGCTCACCCAAGGAAGCATCATTATTGTACCTATGAAGCTTATCTAGAGATGCATCATGTTTAATGTCCATCACTAAGTTATGTTGCTTTCTCGACGATTCATCAGTTGGTTGTGTATTGCTTACTCAACGATGCATCAAGCAGGTGGGAGTCGGTACATGGCGAACAACTCTTGAAATAATATTTGTAAAAATGTTACGTAGAACTTAAATTAGGAATAGGTATTGGTTGAAAATGCATGCATTTGGATAAGATGCATCACCTTTCCTATTTTGCATGCCCGAGGAAACATAAGATGCGGAAGAATCATATTTTGTTGTGTTGGTTATCGAGAACGCATCAGTTAGATGCATTTCATTGGAAAAATGTTTGCTCCGTTATTTTGCATGTCACGATTATGAGAATGAATATTTGAGAACTAAGTGGCATCAATCATTTTGATAACAAGGCTAATTAGCCAAGGGAGGCCAATAAACGCCAAATTTTGATGCAAATCTGTATGGTGTACAAGTATTGAACTCGTAGAACAACTTTGCATCGTGGACACGTTACATGATAACCTGTTCTGATTTTCAAGCATAAATATTACTCCAAAGGTCCGCGAGTTATAACCCCAAAGGTGTCACTATCCATCCACAAAAAACCCATCAAAACAAAAGTAACACAAAAAACCCATCAAAACAAAAGTAACACAAAAACCCCAAAGAATTTGATGAAACCAATTTTGGTTTCATCATAAAATTTGATGAATTCAATTTTGAAATTTGAGTTTTTTTAATCAATTTTTAAAAATTTGGGGTTTTTGTATCAATTTTGTTTAAGATGGAGTTTTAATGGATCCCAACATTTGAATTGGGTTTTTGTACCACAAGTTTGATCACCTTAGATTTTTATGACTAGTTCTGTAAATATTATGTATACATAAGTTTTGTACAATTCCTAAGAGATCGTCGCCCCTTCTGTTCAGACCGCAGAAAGATCAAGTTGGTGAGCCTTGTGAAGGTCAACCTTCCGCAAGGTTCAGATAGCACTGAATATTAGAATGAGAGCCACACTTGACTTGATTCGTAGATTGGTCATGCAATCTGGAACCCAACTCAAGTATTAGGCGAGCAAATTTGCAGCTCTCTATGCTTTTTACTCAATCAAGTGACCAATTTAGAAATTGTCGGCTGGTTTGCTCGGCTAACTTAAAAAAATATTGTATAAAGCTGCATTTGGGCTTTTTTGATTGTGGAATTTGAATAAATACCCCTTATTTTCTGGGTCTTCACAAATATCCCTAAGGAGTATATTTTAATTTTTTAGGGTCTAGTTTTGGGCACATCTAAAGTCATATTAAGTCAATTCAACCTCCGAAGGAGGTTGGGTTGACGTTTTCACACGTCAAGAATATACTAGTTCATTTTATTATCCAAAAAAATATTAATTCATTTTGATTATCACTTAAAATATACCCCTTAGGGTATTTTTACATAGAAATGGAAAATGAAGAGTATTTAAATAATCCTCCCGATTTGATTCGTAGTTTCTTCTTTGTGAAACTCCATATAATACGTCGAGTAACCATGTTGTCTGCAGATACTGTATACACTTTGGATTTTTCGATTCGTAGTTCGTTCTTTGTGAAACAATGAAACTCCATATAATGCGGTGAGTGACCATGTTGCCTGCAACATGGACGTAGAAGAACCCGTCTTCTTTTTCTTGCGAATATACGTTTCACATGTCTTTTTTAGTCATATATAACACCCATGGCACCAAAACCATAATTCTCATGCTAACTTTTACAGTTTGTTACATGATGAGAAATTGTGAGAAGCTGGTGAAGTTGTCAAGGGAAGAAATAGGCTATCTGATATCCATTATTTGTTTGTTTTGTCTTTCCTATAATTCCGAACACCCGGAAGGCAGCGTGAAAAACGAAAGCAAGAGTCGACTCGTACGAGTCACACCAAGCATTTGCAAATCGAAGCTTTCATTTGGCTCATTGTTACTAGGACTCGCTTTAGTCAACCATCCTTAATCGAGTCTTTGACCAAGTCTAACTGAATCGTTAAGTTTCTTAAAGAAAAATTTATTATAGCAAAAACCGTAGAGGGATTTAACCATTTATGGGACCCAAGCTTATATGAGACGACTTCTAACCATTGTTTCCAAATCCAAAGTTTTTTTCAGTAACAAGTACCGGGTCGACTAGAGAATATCTCCAAATAATATAACATAGTTTTTACGCCGGCTTGTCAAACCTTGCACAACTTGCACTACGGCAAGCAACTTGACTTCTAACCATTGTTTAACGCATAATAATTTATAATGGGGATACGGTTATTAGTAGTGGTGATACCATTACATATGGGACAAAAAAAGATTTAACAGTTCCCGGATCGTTCAAACAGTATCATCCCGCTAATAATAGTTTATCTTCTTTATTAACGGTTATAATTTTAGTAAAAACAAAAAAGTAAACATGTGATAAACACACATACAGACATTATATGATTCATACATTCATACAAACAGATCTCACTCAGATAGATTCAGACACTATTAATCCTTGCAGTATCGATGTGCTTGGTTCTGTCTTGATATTTAGTTCTTAGTTAAGTGAATGGCACTTTTATTGTCGCAATACAAACTACAAAATCACACTCTCTTGCTTAAAATCCATATCATCAACTAAGCCCATCATCTACATGTCTTCTTTTGTTACTTACTTTTACAACGGCTATGTACTCTGCCTCGATCATAACCAATGCAATTTTCTCTGCAAAATCGCCCTCCAACTAGCAGTGTACTACATAAAGTGAATGTATATCCTATTAAGGATCTTGTTTTTTTATCAAAATCATCTGCACAATTAGAATCTATATACCCTCGACAACCCATCTTGAATCACCAATGTGTTTGTCGATCACCAAACCAACACTGGCGTTGTCCCTTAGATACCTCGAAATCCTCTTTGTTTACTGCTTTTCAATGAGTTTTTCCTAGATTTTCCATGTAGCTACTTACGATACTGACTGCTTATTCGATATTTAACCTTGTACAAATCATAACATACATGATACTACCAACTGTAATATGAGGGGATAGTTTTACCGAGAGTCTATACCAAGCTGCCAAAATAGTATTCGTTGACTTCACATCCTTCCTAGCAAAATTCTCCAAAACCTTCTCGATGTAATTCTCTCGAGAGAAATGCAATTTGCCTCCAGATGGGCGTAAATGAAAATGTCAAATTAACTGAATCAACTATCAATGGATCCCCCTTTTATGAACCAACTTTTCTTATAAATCCAAATCACAATGAATGCAAATCTATTATTTTACTGGTACGTTTTTCTTATAAGAATCTACATTCTTATCAAAAATTAGTAGACTCCGGAATACCAAAGTTCACCATCTATGCGAACAGAGCTTAAGCATAAAATTGGATTATTGTTACTATATTTTATGCTAAGTGATGACAAACAGTCGAACAAAGCCACAAATTATGTATTTTTGTGTTTTTTCTTCTTCTTTCTGAACTGGGAGAAACTAAGAAAAGAAAAGACATAATTTGTTCACAATATTATTTTATGGATCTAAAATTCCATGCTAGTAAATATCATTGTGGAAGAAACATGAGTACTGAATATAGAGATAACTTAACAATGATTGCTCGAGCCGTTGTTGTATCCACAACCCAGTGGATGAGACATGTCACGAAAATTGATACAAGTTGGAAGCAATAATATGCACTTTGCAGAATCTTTCAACTATTGAGTAAATCATTTTCAAAGAAACAACACCTCGAAGAGAAATTGTTTGACAGTTGCATACATTTCTCTTACCATTTCTGTAAATGTTCCCCACCATTCTTGTATGCGTCCTTCCTCTAGTAACGGTGATATTATATCACTAAAGAAACGGGTGTTAAACTCATTAGAATTCATTTTCTCTAAACGGATTTTAGGATCTAGCTTCTATACCGCAAGTGATTTTTTGTGGTGAGTTTATACTCAATCTATCTATATCTATATATATATATATATGGTGGCCGTACCAAGACCAGTCGGTTAAAATGCAGCTAAATAAAGTGATTACATATGGAATCAAAAGGGTCATGATATGAAGATAATAGAGAATCATGTTCTGAACTACTGGTCGATCAACTCTAATGGTCTCATTCAAAAGTACTTTCCTTTTCTGTTGAACGAAAGTTGAGGATTAACTTCATATAAATTGAGCACTGTCTACACAGGGCAGCATGTCCCAAATCCGAGTGGCAAACTTGACTGCCACTTGTAATAAAAATTACTTCCTTCGTCCCCAATATAAAGGCGGAGAAGTAAAACTTTTTAGTCCCCGTAGATAGACAGAAAAACAATTCCAATATACTCCCGCCGTCCAGGTTTAGTTGATAAAATTGGGTTTTCATCTTGTCCAAATTTACTTGATAAAATTGATATTTCCCCCTAATTTTTTCTTATTTGTCCGTACATAGTAATCAGTGTCTAGAAACTAAGGAGTATTAATTATCCAAATAATCAATTATAGTTAAGGATATTTATGGAAAAAAATTATTCTCTATCTATTTCTTAATATCCGTGCAAAATGCAATTTTATCAACTAAATCCGGACAGAGGTAGTAGTTTCTTCTATACATACACTCCTGACAGAGGGAGTAGTTTCTTCCATACATACACTTTATTAAAGAGTATGATATTAACAAACTTAGTTAATGCCTTTCGTAGTTCCCAAACAGGATTACGCTTTTCCAATACTTTAGTGGGATGGAAACTCTTAATATATTGATATTTTTCATATTTCTTAGGTAAATGCATTGGAATTGATGAGGGTAAATCAGGTAATCTTAGGAAAATTTATAAAAACCAAAAACTTTCTCATTCTAAGAAAATTCCACTTCCCCGCCTATATGTATATATATATATGGGACGAAGAGAGTAAACAATAAAACAGTTGTCACATTAATAAACCTCATTCACAACATATAAACATCATTCACAACATATAATGGCTAACCCGTTTTAATATGTACAATTCTTGAAATTTTGACTATGTTTTAGCATTAGATTGTTGGAGCTTGGTACTTTGACAATCTAAGAGGGTGTTTGGATACCAAAAGTAAAAGTACTTCAGCTCCTCCAAAAAGGAATACTTATGACAAATCAAGAAGTAAAGAAAAGCCTGTTATGTTTGAATTTTCCATGGCCATGGTTCCTATCGAGATAGAGTATGGGGTGAGGAAGTTACTAGAGAAGCGCGATCAAAGAAGCAAAGAAATTCCATGTGGACCTCGAAGACGTTAGTTTCTTCAAATAACTTTTGGAAGTTATCTTACTTTTGGCTTTTCGATATTTAGGAATTGTTAGAGCATTGCTCGGTCGAACTCACAAGTGTTGCTATCTCAAGCTTATTTTAAAATTTAGTTGATAAAAACTATATCTTGATTTCTAGTCTACATTTAGTCAAGTCTCGGATTAGGATAGAAGTGTGTACGTAGTTGAGTACCAGACGTCACTGCGTTTTACCGTCTGAAAGCGAAGATCAGCCGAAGCTTTTGGAGAACTTCATCAACAAAAGGTAAGTGAAGACTGAACCACCTATTTCTCAAGTTTTCACCTTTCTATCTATAAGATATTGTCACATGACTAAATTAGATATTACATGCATAACAAAAATTTCGAGTCAAGTTTATCTTGATAATCGTTCTCGAAATATGCTAAGCTCATACTTGATGAATTTGGTTAGGAACGGTTTATTGTTTATGACCTAATTATGATTCAAGATTTAATAATTTGAAAATAGCTTGGAACAGTGATATGTGTCATCGATGCTATTCAGGAATGTTTCGAATCGATTATTAGAGAGATATAGAACTATTGTAAATATGGATACAAGACAGTATGCATACTAGTTCACATACTGGGAGAACTGTTATCAGTATGGAGCAGCGGTACATGTACCCGGTACACATAGCAGCGTAGCTATAATTCGGAAACAAATTTCGGGTACGTATACCCGGTATCCAACCATAAGAACTCTATTCACCTGTGAACTAGAAAGGTACGCATACCTAGTATGCAAACCCGAAAAAATCTGTTGATTTCTAAACCAAAAAGGTACGCATACCCAATATGCAAACCATAAAAGATATGTGGATTCCTGAACCTGTTTTTATCTTAAGAGTATACATATCCGGTACACATACCATGACAAAAATACTCACGAAAAGGTATAGTACACGTACTTACCCTTCGAATATTTTCAGATGGATCAGAATTATTTCTATGAGATAATCGGCATTTGAACAACTATCTAAAAAACACTCTAGACATTTTTGATCACATTTGTGACTCAAGGTTAAAGTTTTAAAGTGTTCTATGAAAATGGTTAAGCTTATGGTTTGATTGGCTAGTTTCGGCTAACCTTTCATGAACAAGTCATTGTACACAGTTAGGTTATGGTTAATCCTAACCAGAGTGTATTTTTTTTTATGTTAATCTCAAGTCAATTTTTTCATCTAACGGTGATTATTGATTGCTTGGTTCCAAAGCTACCTTAGCTTAAATCTAAAGCAACCTTGATCTTGAAAGTTTATATAAGAAGAACCTTAAGCAATTGAGATCTTTGAATCCCTGACACTATTCTTGTGTGTCATATTTGAAAACTAGAGAGGTCCTCTCCTTTAAACCTTTTTAGGTTTAGCGACTAAAAAGACTTCACCTAGGGATTTTTGAAGCCAGGCCCAACTACCTTTATTGTAAGGACCCTCAATCTCGTCAACGCTATTAGACCGGTCAAGAGTTGATCTAGAGATGATCAAGAGACGATTTAGCCGCTAAAGACTCGATTAGTTAATATAGTTTTTAATTAATAGAAATTAATCTAACAACGATCTAGATTCGAAACTAGTACCACTAGTTAGATCTCGGAAAGTTATACGAAATGGACTACTCGAACGTGTCACTCGGATATCGGACGATGAAGAAATCATCTGGATAGTTAGAAGGGAAAAATAGACTTTTTTGCAGTGGACCGACCTGGCTTCCCATATCCAAGTGATAGATGCCTTTATCATTTTTTGTTGGTCTTATCTAACCAAACCGAGAAGATAAACTCATTCTATTCTCTGTTTTTTCTTCATTCTTCATTCTTCTTATTCTTATTCTTCTTCTTCTGCTTCTGCTCATCGCCTCCGACGATTTTGTGAGATGATTCTGAGGTCGAAATCGAAGAGAAACTTAGGGTTCGTTTGGCACCACTAGAATTCAACTACCTAGGTAATTCCAAGTACCTAGAATTTGATATCCAGGTGGTTCGAACTATCTTCAGTCCAAGTCCGGTGTTTGGCATATGCCATAGTATTCCAACTATCTCTTGTTCATAACTTCATCAGTTCATGTGAATATCAACAGCAGAAAAAAAGAAGACAACAAAAAAATCGATATGATCAAGAGATAAAGAAATAATTTCGTCTATAAATTCATACTTCTACAAGAAAAACAAGTGAACATCAAATTTAGTATGAATAGAGAAGTAAAATCTAAAGAAAAAATCATCAACAGATCTTAAACAAGTAGATATGATTAATGTTTCTTCAGATAAAAAGTGAAAGATCAAATTGACCTTGAAATCTAGAGTTTTGTAAATCTGCATCTATACTCTAATCCTGACTAATTTGGGTTCATAAAAAAAAATCTAGGGTTTTGTAAATCCTTCAATAGATGATCAATACGACTGTTGGAGAGAAACATCAATGAAATCTAACAACAATTGATGATGAAATCATGAAAAAATAGCTAGAGCCACCAGATTCAGTTCATGAGAAATCTAACCAAAGTTGGAGTTTTTCACGAAGATGAGAGAAAAATGGAAAGAAAAGAGAAAAAGATGGAAAACAAAGGGTGGAGTTCCAAATCTCATGGGGTGGGGTGTCGACTCTAATTCCATCGAACTAGGGAAAAAAAGTTGATAGGGAAACGGAATCAGCCGTAAGAATTTGATGCCAAACATTGTAAAAACGAACTACCTCCCCCAACTCCACTCCACCCTCAAATCCGTTAGTGCCAAACGCACTCTTAGGGGAAACATTAGGAATTGATTGTTGGTGGTGATGTTGATGTTAATTGAGCTCGGGAGAAGAAGGAATGGATGCTGATGTAAGATTTGAATTAGGGTTTGAGTAGAATTGATGTTGTTTATGAGTTTACGGTAGATGTTGAAGGAAGGGGTGGTTGTTAATTTGGTGTTATGAAGATTTTCTGAAGATGAATCGAAGAATCAAAGAGTTAGGGTTTCTGTTCTTCCCCAAATTAAGAACTAGGATTCATAAGAAGAACTCAGAGAATGATTAGAAGATGAAATTGACGTTCTAGGATGATGAGTTGAAATGGGTAATGAGTGAACTGGAGATTTGGAGTGGTATTACAGATGAAGCTAAGTTTTAGAGGATGAAATCAATGATGGTGATTGAATTTAGGGTTCATGATGGAACATAGTTTTGGGGTTCATGGGTTTGAATATTAGTTGATGATGATATAATTGGTGCTGAGATTGATTTAAGTTTGGAAGGCGAGAAAAAGGTAAACTGAATTAGTTTTCTTATTTGATGTTTCTCTAACTATGTGAAATTGATTATGAAGTTAAGAAATTAGAGATTTAGTTTGTTGTAACTTGGGTGTTGTGAACTGTTGGTGTTGAAGTTGATTGAGATAAACTGAGTGCGGGTTGTTTGAATCTGAGATTGTGAAGGATTGGTTTTGTGTTGGCTGTAGTTATTCTAGGAAAGGTGTTAGTGGACAACAATAAGAGTTAAAAGCTTATTATTGAACTGAGTAGATACAAACAGTGCTGAATGAATTGTGCAGGTGCAGAACAAGAGTCGTATGGAGGAACATATCCACTGTTGTGTGAATTGAAGGTGTTGCAGAATGGTGATAGTGGTGCTGGTGTTATAACTCATGGGGTTGGCAGTGATGTTGAAGTTCAAGGGATATGAATGAACTGTGGTTGAGATAATATTGGTGAATATATGATGGAGTGGTAATTATAAAGTGATGGTGGTGGTTTTAAATAGAGATGTATTGCAGAAATGGAATGGAGGTGGTAATGGTTGATATTTGTGTCTGAGTTTTGGTGAATATGAAGATGGTGGTTCTGAAGTGGCTAAGTTGGGTTATGGTGATTACTGTGATGAATGAAGTTGTAAATATTTGGATACAAGAATTGAGTTTTGTTTTAGAATGGACAATTGAGGTGCGGGGATGGCTGGTGTTGAAGTTGTTGGAGTTTGATTGTGCAGGTGGTGTGTAAATGGAATTTGGGTCATAGTGGTGGTGTGTTGAGATGAGTGTTTGACCATTGACTTGACCCGATTTGACTCAGTTTACCTGACCTTTACTTGACCCGTAAGTGACCATTAGTTGACCAGTTAGACCAAGCCTTGGATTATGGACTTGTTTAGTGGACTTGGGCTTTGGACTAATTTTCTATTTTGATGATTTGGACCCATTATGGTCCGAATTAGTCTTTGCTTCTTTCTATAAAGTTGTAGATAGTCATAAGGCTTATTTAATGGACTATATAACCAACCCAAATGAATTAGTAACTCTTAGATACGCTAACGATAGATAATAAAAGATATAGAACCATAAGTGGGCTTAAGATCATTATATAGACTTGTATGATTCTTGTGTGAGCCATTTTGGCTAGATTCTAAGAGTTCTTGTGTGATTAACAGTTAGTGTTTATTAACAACGATCGATTCAAAGGATGAACCAGTGGATCATGGATCTCGAGGTAGACTTGGCTTGTCATCAAAAGAGTTGGGAATTTACATTTAACTCTTTTGTGATTATTGTTGTTTTCTTTTACAAAAGTTTACGTTTAACAAATTTCATGCATTGTCTGATTGTGTATTCCATGTATTGTTTTATTTTAAATTCCAAAATTTTGTTAGTTCTTTTAATCTTTCCATTGCTTGGAAATGAATTGTAATGCGTTGTTTGTCTTTGTGAATGTTTGGGAAATAAGAATTTCCATCTGAATGCGTGAGAAATAGAAATTCTCATCTGTGGTATATAGGATACGCTCCTTCATTTATACATATTTTCTTTCGAGCTTTTATGCTATGGCTAGGGCGATACACCGCAATATTACCTATTAGGAAATGGAATTTTGCATTGAATATTATAAATTGTTTGACGAAGGAGTTAGTTCCATATACATGATTGTTTATTTCTGTGAGTTGGTTGTCTTTTAATGTTTGGGAAAAACATGTATTGTTTTCCAAATCATACCAGTGATTACTTGAAAGTTAAATGATATTTCTATTGGGCACCCCTTTTAGGGATGATGTGCTCACTCTTTCCCACTTTCAGTTTCAGAGACAGATCAAGATGTGCACGTGACGATGAAAGCTTCGAAGAATTAGTTACGTTAGTTAGTTAGCTTCCGCTATGTTTATTTTGTGTTTATATTCTTTTTGTAAATCAACTCACTATTGAATATGTATCATTTGAGAAGAGTTCTAGTATATATATTTCAAAGCGGGTTTAGATTCGGGTTAATCTTTGTTTAGACCTTCTTTCTTATTGTTTAAATAGATGTTTTAGACCTTTAGTGCCTCATTTTATAGTTAATCTTTTGGATTAGTCATCTACTAGCTTTGGGCGCTACATTTATCTTGATAGTTCGTGTATCCTGATCTTGTTTTGACTGTTGAGCCATTAGCTCCAACAAACAAGATAGATATAAATCACAAATTAAGTTTCTTCGTCCCAGACTTTGTGATTCCACAAGTATCTACTTGTGAGTTGAATAATAATCTCGGCTGCTCTTCGGGAGTCATAAGACCGGATTTTGAGGTTTACTAGACTTTTTCTATTGCAATCGATTTCCTACCTCACCTTGATCTTTGATCAGAACGGAAATCACATATAGGATTATCTGTGGGAAGCATACTGGTTCAAAATCCCCAATTGAGTTGAAGCAACTCTTAGGCTGTAAAAGACGTCAGCTAAGGGAATCAATTGCACGGAGTCTTGCGGGATTCAAGAGGCATAAGGAGCGAAAATGCAATTAAATCGCTGTGACGGTAGATTCGGTCTCAACTATATTTCATCTGTCCGAAGTATTGATAGCAGGCTAGTGTCTATAGCGGCTTAATACAATTTGGTGTTCAAATCTGGACTAGGTCCCGGGTTTTTTCTACATTTGCAGCTTCCTCGTTAACAAATTTTCTGGTGTCTATATGTGTTATTTCTTTTCCGCATTATATTGTTTATCTTTATAATTGAAATATCACAGGTTGTACGTAAAATCAGTTAAGGTGGATAAGTCAATCGCAATTGTTGGATACCACTTGAGTGATCTTGGATATTGATCTTTGGAATCGCCCAAGTACTCTCACGGAATAATCAGGTTCACGGACTTGTCTCTGTTAATATTCTGATTGTGAGAGAAAGTGGTATAAGCTCTTCATATAATTCATAATTGACATTCATTAAGTTGTAACTCTCGGAATTGTATTTGAATTTAGTCCATACAGGTTTCCTAAGAAAAAGTTGGTGGTGTATTTTGGTACCCACGCATTTTCAGGAATGTATCTAAATACCCTCAAAAATAGAAGGTTACAGTGCCACAGAAAGACGTCTATGTGTATCGATACGCGTGAAGAGAATCATTAAAGATGTTGAGTATATCTGCTTGCGAGTAAATGGTTCAATTTTTTGTTTTTTTTTCTCTCTCATAGACGAGTTATTTTGTGCTTTCTTTAGTAATATCTCGTATTGTCTATCCTAATGAGTTTTATACAATTGGCAGACGAGTATAAATTCCGGCCTCCTCTATTGTCTGAGACTCTTTATTTTTGTTTTATAATATTAAATTTTGTTTTCTCTTAAATATATCCCTCACATTTATTAACTATGACCCAAAAAGTTTAAGTCAAAATTAAAAATCAAACAAGTCTTATTTTTTATGAATAATTAAACTTAAAATCTCCTTCTTGCTCAAAATCAACTAATCCTCATTTTCCCCCAAACAAAATAAACCCTAATTCTTAATTTTCCCTAAAATGGTATTATTTTTTCTCAATCACGATTATATTAAAATTGACCGGGGTGTATACTGTGATTGTTCCCTAAAAAAAGATTTACAACAACATCAATCAAAATGAAATTAACTAAGGTTTTGATTCTTTTCCTAGGAAATCCATAAACATAATCTATTAAAAAAATCTCTAAGATGATGTTTTTTTTCTCAATCATGATTACACTAAAATTGATTTAGGGTATTGATTATTCGTCAAAAACATTAAGTATGTCTTATATCTTACAAAAACTTAGTTATAAAAGTTAGAACTTCTTTTTGTTGTTGATTTAGGGATTTTCTTATTATTTTGGGCTATATATATAATAATAATAAAAATGTATAATTCTGTGGGCTATGTGGAATGATTATAAAAGTATGTTTGGTAGGGGTGTGCAACGGACGGACGGTTGCGGATTAGGGGTCACCCGCAACCAAACCGTCAAAGTTGCGGATTTGGGAAATTGAATCGTGACCGGCCCAATCACCCGCGGATTTCACATCCGCCGATCAGCGGGTAATACGGACCGGATGCAGTTTAACCGCGGATTTAGTCAGAAGAAGAAAAAAAAAAAAAGAGTAAACAAACAAAACCGGTGAGGGAATTTTTGGACATGCTATGCAAGGCATTTCATCAAACAACTTGCGTGCATAATAATGAAAAACAAAGTAACTGATTTGGAGTAGAAGCAGTATTCAGGGACTAATAAACCGAAAGGAGAATTCCATAATGTAGATATGAACACCATTCAAAAAAATCAAAAGATATTTGGACAGAAACTAACATGAAATTGAGCGAAGGGGAACTTCAGTTCGTTTCATTTCAAAGCAAACTCTGTTAGGTTAAATAGCAGAATACATGGCTGAAGGCTCATAAGCTTTGTTTTGCCGGGCTTTATTTAACTGGGCTTTATCTTTTTTTGTTATAACCTACGGTGCGGGTTAATCCGTGGATTTACAAAACCAACCGCAACCAAACCGCTAAACCTTGCGGATTTTAAAACTCACCCGTGTCTGGCCCATAGACTCTTGCGGATTGGTTTTCACCCGCAATTTTGCGGACTGTTGCGGATGAAATCCGCGGTTCCGGATTTTATGCACACCCCTAATGTTTGGTTAGGGGAAGTACTTATTTTGAATGGGTTGTGGTTAATAAATGCATGGGCTACATCTAAGAGAAGCCCAAAATTTCTACATTTACTTTCATTTATTTTTTTCTTTTTCATATTGTTCTTTCCCTACAACAAACACATCAACAATCTTTTATCATTTACTAAAGATTTTTCTTCTTCTTTCTATTTTTTTTTTTTTTTTCTCACTCTTCAATTTCATTCATCTTCCTTATGGATTTTCGTACATTGTTTTCTTTTAAATCAAATATATTGTGGTCTAGGACAACTGGGTACATGGACGTAACAACCGTATGTTTGAACTTACTACTATGCTTGTAATCTTACACTCTAGTTACACTGTCTACTTACCTACTATACTTGTAATCTAAGACTCTAGTTAATCTAAGACTCTAGTTACACTAAGTAAATTTACTTTTTCATCAAACATTAAGTTCTTCCAAGTGTGATGGAAAGATACTCTTTGCATTCTAAAACCATTTCCAATGAGGAATTTGTACCCTTAAATTGGGGAATCGCCATGTCCTATAGGGTTGAGAATTCCCTAAAAACCCATTTTCCCTATCCCGTATACAGGGAATCGATTGGGGAATAGGGGAAACACTGAGAAATGTTCACCGATAGGGAACCGTATCTAGATAACAAAAAAGAATAGGAATCTGTATTTTGTTTTACCGATCCATTTTTATTACATCGATCGTCATTCAGTTCGTTGAATGGGTCCCACCAGCTAAAAACCCGGTCGGTATTCTTTTCACCAATCGATAAAATGACTGTAGTCGAAAACCCTACAACAAAAATAAAACGCTACATACCGGAAATCATGAAACGCTACATACCGGAAAGAAACGGTAACCGTAGGGAACCTTTAATTAACGAGAGAAAAAGCTATCGGTATATTGCTCCCCGATCGTGAACATGTTACGCGATCGCCCAATAAAATAGTGATCGGTAAACTGATTGAGTGGAACACTATAAGACATGGTCTTAATGCTTTCCACGTCGATTTTATTCGATGCCACATCAGATTTTTAGGGAATTCCCTCTTCCCTCATTGGAGATGGTCCAATGTTGATGTTAGGATCTTATGCAAATCAAGAAGATTTTCTAGCAATATTAGAAGACAAGAAGGGTTATAGTGTACTTAGAATACCTAGTTCGGTTATGGTCAAGTTACCTTTGGTGGTCGAGTAGTTGTTGATATTTAGGATATTATGTATGTTGTAAACACATTAAGATTGTAGTTTCCTTCGATGTTCATCCATTATGATAGCTTACAATGGATTTTTAAGTGTTTGGTAACCATTTTAAAAACTGATTATTTTAAAGAGAATCGAAAATAGTCATAATAAATCACAATAATAGGTAAAAATTATTTTTAAAAATTGTCATAGTCACTTATTTGTTTTAACCAGATTGATTCCCCCCCCCCCTTATTTTCTCTATGTTATCGAGAGAGACAAAATAACAATGTCAAACTAAAAAAAAAAACTTTAGATCGTCGCTCTCCCCTCTCTTTTTTAAGTCCACAGTTTTATGGATAATTAATGGGATATTTAATGTTTGGTATCTAGCAAATGTACAAGACATTGCTTTGGTACCCAACATTTTAAATATTAAGGGTTGGTATCTGGATCCGTCGTTGACTGTTAAGTCAAGACATTGACTTAACTAAAATACTATATCTGTAACAGAACCTATCTTATTACCATGTTAGCCTTAAGAATTACAAAAATTGCTACAAACGCCATAACGCCTAGTTATAATTGTATACACGTGTCCGAATCTGAACACCACACCCGAATAGATGGCCACGATTAAAGCTACCCTAATCAAACCCTGAAACCATACTCCGAATCTCATCTCTTCGTCTTCCTCATCTCTCTGCAACTGAACGTAGATTAGAAGAAAAAAAAAACTCACCCAATTCCAGGATTCCTAATTCCATTTTAACCTAGGTCTCTAATTTCAGAACAAGAAGAAAAACAAAAATAATGGTGAAAGGAAGGTTTCCGAAAATTATTACTTCAATATGTTATTCCTTTTTGAATCTGATTGTATATCGATTTTTATCAGTGGTAGTGATTTTTTTAGGGTTTTGATTATATTTTTTACGATTTAATGAATCATCTCGGGGTTATGTGGAGGAGGAAATTAGGTTTGGAAGATTTTGGATTGTTGATTTGATATTTTATTTGTCGATTGAGTTTGAAAAGGGGATCTTAGTGGGGATATTGATCGAATTCTGTGTATTAGATTGGTTAATAGCTTATTGGATTTGGGTTTTGGTTTGATTGTTTGAGTGGTGATATTGATAATGAGTTGTAGCTGTTTGTTTATTTGATTGTCAATTCGTTAATGGGGGTTTGATATTAAGAACGACTTGTGAAATTGGAGATGGGTATTAACTGGATTTCTTCTCCTTGATTATGGTGGTGGTGGTGGTGGTAGTGGTGAGTGTCGCTGGTGGTGGATGTTAACAGTGGTGGTGGAGATGAGTGGATGTTAACAGTGGTGTTGAATGATTTGGGGAAAATTATGAATCAGTGATTTAGGGAAATTAAATTTTTATGTTGTGTATGTGATTACGGTGTTAGTGGTACTTGTACCGGTGGTTTTGGCAAGAAGCTATCTGATGAACAAGCTTTGCAGGTGTTGTTCGTGAATTGCTCGAGAGACGAAGAAAATGGCGGAAGAGAAGTGTGAGAACCGTGTAATGATTTATTTTTCTTCGTTTTGTTATTTTTTCTGTAACGGTGAGTTAACGCTGTTGAAGAAATAATATTTATTGATAATTTTAATTAATTAGGTAACGTATTGTTAGGTCAACGACGGATCCAGGTACCAACCCTTAATATTTGAAATGTTGGGTACCAAAACAATATGTTGGACATTTGCTGGGCACCAAACATTAAATATCCCATAATTAATTTTTGATTATCCATAATAATAAATTTTAACAAACAAGGCCTATATATAACACTTCACCCCGATGCTATGCCAGTAGGCAGGCTAGAATCAGGTCCTTGTGATGAGAGAAAATTATATTTTATCAAAAAAAATAAAAATGAGATAAATTATATACTATATACCGTATAAGAAAAGCGACATCAGCTGGAAAAAATCAAGCCAGACAAAAGACATATTTTTCTCATTATTTTATTTTATATATGGATTTGAAATTTCCATGATAGCACCATTTATTAGAACAAGATTATATGGTACGACAACTATGGATATAATTGAAAATATAAAGAGATAATAACTCATAAATGATTATTGCTTGAACTGTTGTTACCTCTGCATCCGCGTGGCCTAGACAGACATTCTACGGAATCAAGCTGGAAACAAAACTTCCCGCTGAGTACATTCCTTTTGCTATCTCGATCAATGCTTGGGTAGTTTCCCAGAAAAATTTGAGTTTATCTACAAATGATTCCCACTTTTCTTTGATTTTATCTGTAAATGATTTCCACCATGCTTTTATTTTGTCCAAGAAACCCTCAGGATGTGTTTCCTCTTGTGATGGTGATAGTAAATCACCAATCAGAGGGATTTGAAACTCATCAGAACTCATTCTCTCTAAAGAGAAAGTTCAGCTAATAGCAAGTGATTAGTGTACTGTTAAGTGTATGCTCGAGATATATATATATAGAGAGAGAGAGAGTCGGTACAAAGACCAGCGGGTGAAACTGCAGCTAAATAAAGTGATTATAGTACTAAGTAAGAAATAATTATTCTTAGGGCTAGATTCTGATCAGCATTAATACTGGTCGATCAACTCTAGTTTCTGTTCATTCAAGAATGGATGTTGTTGGGCCGGTCCACAACTTATGGTCCAACAACAAGTGTATCCCCTTAACCATTTAAGGGAGGAAGGTAGTAGGTGCCTAGTCTGTTAGGTTAAGTAAAGATGAGAAACGAGATTTGTTTTCTGAATCTCCAGTTCGTGAACAAAAGAGAGGCAGTGAGAGTGAGCCTTGCCGCCGGCAAAATAAGGAGAGAAAAGAGTTAGAAATTCGTGGGATTTGCTTGAGGGAAGAAAGGGGTTTGCTAAGGGAGTGTTTGGCAAGATCTTTGTGAGCATAATCCATCAGTTTGTGCACTTATTTCTTCTATCCATGCTTGGGGATTTCTAGGGTTTGTTCAAATCCTAATTGTGAGTATTTCTACTCTTGTTCTTGATTGATTGTTGTGAATCTCATCTTATTGGTGAATGAATTGTTGATCCATCCTTTGGGGTGAGTGTAATTTAGGCAAATTGTTATCCAAGTGTTATATGCACCTTGAAGAAGAGTGTATCCCCAAATTGGGAGTTGTGTATAACCCATTGTTTGATTATAGTGGAAGATTTACCCGTGGTTTTTTACCCTTCACCTTGGAGGGGTTTTTCCACGTAATTCTCGGTGTTGTGTGATTGTTTCTATATCGTCGTAGTTATGAATTTTCCGCATTGTGTTTCATTGCTTGTGTAGTTTTCGTATTGTGCAATACGGCTCGGATTTGTAAGTCTCTCCCAACAGATGTTGCTCTAACTTCCCATTAATCTATGTGGAACGAAAGTTGAGAAGTCTTGTATAGATGGAGGATCACTTACTCAACAGCACACCGGTCCCAAGTGATGCAAATCTGTGTGGCATACAAGTATTTAACCCCTATAACAACTTTTCAGCTTGGACGCGTTACATGACGATCTGTGTTGAAGAGCACTCCCTAACCCATGCCCCATGGTAATAGTGAGTCGTTGGAAAGGATGTGGAGCAAATTCCAGGAAAATGCACCAGAAAGAACTTTCAGAGAGTTTTGCGATTTGCATCTCCTATACCAGAGGCCTAGAATCTTTGAACCACACTCTCTAGTTGCGCTTATATGGTTTTAGCTGGTGAAGTTTTCAATGGAAGAAATAGGTCGTCTTTTTTCCATTGTTTGTTTTTGTTTCGTCTTTCCTATAATTCCAACATGTAGAGGGCAGCACCTCTTAAAACGAAAGTAAGACAAGACACTACGAAGTAGCTAACCCAATTTTGTTTTAAAACTTCATCATATCGAAACGAAAATCCATTTTAACGCTTCCTCATTTCGAATCCAAAAGAAGGGCTTGTATCTTGAACAGGTTTGTGTTAGAATACGGGCATCCAACTCAAAACCAATTGGCAATGAGTGGAGAGGCCCTAAGGGATTATAAACCGCAGGATCTTAGATGCCCAGATAATGTGGGACTAATAATCTCAACACGCCTCCTCACGTGTAGCCTCGTTGGGTCTAACACGTGGACAATTAGATCGGGTGACGCAGAGTAAAGGCGCGGTCAAATGACTCGTCGCAAATAGCCTGCTCTGATACCATGTTAGAATACGGGCATCCAACTCAAAACCAATTGGCAATGAGTGGAGTGGCACCACACCTTATATTTAGGATCTAGTCTAAGGAGTTAAGCTATGTGTGACTATTTTAGTTCTCCAACATGCCCCCTCCACGTGTAGGGCTCCGTGAGTCCTCTACATCGTGGACCGTTGTATGGTTGCCCTGCCTTCTTGGGTCTTATTGGGTCTTACGTCTCATACAGGGCCTAGCTCTGATACCATGATAGAAGTGTGTGGACTTCCAACTCAAAACCAATTGGCAATGAGTGAAGAGGCCCTAAGGGATTATAAACCGCAGGATCTTAGATGCCCAAATAATGTGGGACTAATAATCTCAACAGTTTAGCTATTTTAGACGTTCAATAGCTGAATTATCAACAAACCAAAACTAGCTAAGATTAATGTCTTAAATAACACAAATTAAGAACTGTAGATCTCCTTATTTTACCAAAAATAATAATAATAATATGTTGTAGTACATTTCATGCCTCCGGAGAACTTCTTCATTTTCAAATCCAGAAATTCAGTCTTCTATTGTTTTCTTTTTAAGAGAGAAAGAAATTTACAAATTTATTTTTCTCCTTAGTCGTGATTTAACCTTCTTTCTGTTTCTTCACCTTCTTCTCCTTCGAAGGCATCAGTTTCTTCATCGGTTTCCACCTCTAGGTCTTTCATGGATTAACCTGAGGATATTAAGAGATGCTACCAAGGAAAGATTTTACAGCCTTGAGAGGAAAAATCATAGTGCGAAGATGTTTTTGATGTTGTTGCCGATGCTCTATTGGACCCTCGGCCATGATTTTGGATGAAAAAAAAGGAGCTTCAGCTGCTGCTGCTACTTGTTTTCATTGGTTAGGGTTTGCTTTCAGAAGAGTGAAGATGGAGGTGCAAATAAAAACAACTGGATGGAGGAGAAGAAAACCATTGTATTTATAAGGTTTACCTATATGCCCATTTTAGTTTAGGGTTTACTTGGTATCATTGATTTCAGTTCCGTATTTGATCCAACGGTTGATAATATAGGTTTGAGTGGCTGCAAGTGCAGACGCAGCAGACCTATGTTGCTTGATACACGTGGAGAATCTTTATAAGGTGTCGTGGAAATATAAATTCGGATATAAGTTCGTATTGTGAATTTAGTCTAAACCTGAGTTTCGAACTCAGATCACAGATATCATCACCCTAGTGACTTTATCTTTGTGCTGTATGTAATGTCACTGGCGGCAGTAGCCTATATTGGGTGCAGCAAAAGTTAGGCACGTGTGTAGAACTTTAAATTTACCATTTTTATGTGTAGGATTCAGAATCATGGACGATGAAATTATGCGTTCCAAAACTCATTATAGCCCGTTTGGCGACACCGTCATCTCACCCACTGGTGGTACTATATGAGCATCAATTTTTTGCATCTAATTCAAAGACACTCAACTTCTCGAAGCAGAAAGACCATTATGATATAAAAAGAAAACGGCATACGGGGTACACTGATTGCTTGTTGACAAGGGTGTTTATCCCTACATTGAATATACAGATAACTCATACATGATTATTGCTTGAACTGTTACCTCCGCATTCCCATTGTTTAGACATTCTATGCAAATGGATTCAACTTGGAAAGAAATTGCTCCGTGTCGTACGCTGCTTTAGCTGCTTCGTACATTCCTTTAGCTATGGTGAAAAGTCCTTTGATGCTATCCCACCAAAAGTTTAGTGTATCTGTAAATGATTCCCACCATGCTTTTATTTTGTCACAGCAACCAAAACACCCATTACAGCAACACTCACGATGTGTCTCCTCTGCTGATGGTGAAAACAAATCACCAATCAAAGGGATCCGGAACTCATCTGAACTCATTCTCCCTAAAAAAAATTAGATTAGCTAATCGCAAGTGACTGTTAAGTTATATATTCAAGATACATATATATAGTGATGATACGAAGACCAGTCGGTGAAACTGCAACAATAACTGAAGTCATTACAGGACTACTTGGTATGGAATTAAAATATCATACCGTGAATATATATTATACGGGGTTATGTTCAGTACTATACTGGTCAATCAACTCTAATTGGTCTAGTTCAAGATTATGTACCTTTTATGTTGAACGAAAGTTGAGGATTAATAAGTACCCACTATAATGGTCAGACTCGGGTCGCGTATTTGACTGGTACTTCTAATTAAGATGATAAAATTGTCATCCTACTAGCATGCATGTTCCGTCATCTTCATCCACAACTAACTAGGATGTCTAACCTGTCCCCGGCGGGAACTGATCTTTACATTTTAGTTATGCTAAAACATTCTTGGAGCTGGGTGCCTTGACAAGTCTAAAGGTCGTACCCTGCAGCTTCGATTCATGAAGCTCTCCTTTTAGTAATATCAATTGGGTAGCAATCAAGAGTCAAGACACATAAAATGTTGTACACTTGGTAAAACAAAGAAGAAGAATAAACCATAAATATGCGTGGCAAGAAAAAACAAAAAGCATCAAAATTTATTTTAGTATATATGATGAGGAATTTCCTACGTAATTTCCCCTTCGATATGAAATCCATGTTTTCAAATTTGTCAATTATTTTTATGCGGAGCAAGATGTAGACTTGGTGGACACAACAATGTCATCTCCAACTTTGTTTTCGTCGCAAACTACATAGATTTTCCTTGTATAAAACCAATTAGACAGATAACTCATAAAATCAATCGGAACAGAAGGAACAGTTGAGAGAGAGATAGAGAGGGAGAGAGAGAGAGAGATCTTCGAATCGGAAAAAGAGTAAAAGGGTTTTGATTATGTATGAATATCAAGATACGGCGGGAGGGAATGAGAGCACAATTGCTGCTTTTTGTGGTTTAGGACTTTTTGGATTAGTCGTACTAATTTGTATTTGCAAAAAATGCAATGGCAACCAAGAGAAAGAACAAGATAAACCTCGCGATTTGGCAGACCAAATCGGTACAATCACCGGTATTGTCATCAATACAGATGGGGGTACTACGAATTGTTGTGGGAATGGGGGCGGCGGTGGTGACAGCGGCAGTGGTTGTGGCGGCGGCTGTGGTGATTAACTTGAAACTACTCCATTATATGTGCATAAGCATACTTTGTGTTGTAATTATCTGTTGTTTCCTGTGAACATAGAATAGAAGAATAAATATATGTAAAGCTTCTTTTAAATGTAGCCCACACTTTTATTAACCATAACCCAAAAAGTTTAAGTTAAAATGAAAAAGCCGAAAGTTACAATGAAAAACCAAACAATTTTTAGTTTTTTTTTACTGACAATTAAACTTAAATCCTTCTTCCTCAAAATCAAAATAAACCCTAATTTTTTTTTCTTAATCATACTTAAAATTAATTATAATTGTTCTTTTAGGATTCTCACAAATTGAACAATTATGTATAAATCCTAATTCTTACGTTTACCCAAAAACAAAAAAAATATAAACTAATTTTTTCTTAATCATGATTACATCAAAATTGATGGTGTATATTCTAATTGTTTCCTTAAAAAATTTCCAAAACAACGCCAATCAAAATGGAATTAGCTAAGGTTTTAATTCCTTTTCGAGGACCATTCTCCTAGGAACTCCATTAACATAATCTATAAAAAGAAAAAATCTATAAAATGATGTTTTTTTTATTTTCAATCATGGTTATACTAAAATTGATTGAAGGTGTTGATTATTCTTAAAAAAAAATAAAAGAAAAAAAAAAGTCAAATATTTTACATAAACTTGATTAAATAATTAACTTTTTTATTTTTTGTTTTTGTTTTTGTTGATCGAGGGATTTAATGATTATCATATTATTATGGGCTATATATAATAATTATACATAATTTCATGGGCTATGTCGAATGATTATAAAGGTCTGTTTGGTTAACTTAAGCACTTATTTAAATGGGTTATGGTTAATAAATGTGTGGGCTACATTTAAGAGAAGCCATATGTAATTCTATATCAACTTCAGAGAATACCGTTTCTACTTGAGATTTTCTTTTGAAAATCAGTCCATTAAATACGTAACAAGCTTCATGCTATTATTATGTTGATAATCATATGTTATACTCCCTTCGTCCACGTTACTGTTGGAATCTTGCAACAATGAACAACACGTTAACTGTATCAAAATTAATATATAAAGAACTAAACCAAAACAACTCTACCACAAAAACTTGATGAGAGCAGAATCACAGGTCCAACAAGTTGTCCTTAACATATTAGTTCGCAGGTATACTGAAGAAGAGCAATGCTAAACCCCAACGTGCGAAGATGTGTCCAGGATAAGACTGCCCGTTATAACTTGAGTTAGCACAATGCAAGTTACTCAATCTTGAACTTAGCAACAGGGATTAGAAGTAAACACGTCGTGCAAAATAAAGTAAGAAGATGATGAAAAGAATACTAGAAAGGAGTCGCTTTTGGTGTATTTTTCAACTATGAAAGCGTTTAGTATTTATAAGAGAAAATTAACCTTTAGGAATTCGGATGTCTTGTAAATCAAGTTTATTGTTTCTTGTAAAACAATGATTATTCTTTTTCACGTTTAATTGATTTCTTGTGCCCAGCTGGTGACAAGGATCCCACCAGTTATTTGTAATTTAAAAGAGATATTATTATATTATTTGTAGTTTTATTAGGAAAAAAAAAACTATTAAACGCGAAAAAGGAATTCTCCAAAAAATAAATACAAAAAAAGAAGATGTTTCTTGTAAAATAATCAAACATAAAGAAAAAACTTGCAAAAATAATTTTGATTAGACACAAGACTTGGTGTATGCCGTGGGACTAAAAAATCATTTCATTAACTCAAAAAATGAGTAAGTATCCTTTTTTTTTTTAGGTCAAACCACACCAAAACCAATAATTCTTTTATTAAAAATTCATTTTCTCCAACAGTTACTATAAAATGTCATTCATTTCATTTTTCTTTTATACATCTAGATAACACTAGTGGAAAAAAGGCTATTCTGAGACATAATGAAACGACACAAAATATGTCTCGTTTTGTTTAGACAATTCGAAAGCGTCACTGACTAAAGTCAAACCATCGTTGTATAAGGACTTTAGTTGACTTCTACAATAACACAACCTAACGAATCACTGACTAAAGTCAAACTATGGTTTTGCTAGGACTTTTGTTGACTTATACAATGACAACCCAATAGTATCCTTTCCGTGATAATTGTACGGTCAGGATTTAATATTTTTAATTATGGATGGTTAAAGATGAAACGTCTTAGATTTACCTTATCTGTACTAACCTTATCTACTGAAGCATAGAGAGGGAGAGACAAAGCCACCTCTATTCTCCTCCTCTCATTCTCTTTTCTCTTTTTATCTTCTCCCTCTTCAAATTTTCCGTTCTGATTTAGTTTCAAACCCACTTCATCTTCTGTAGATTTTTTGATCTGATTTGGTTTCAGTTCTAGGTTTTCGTTTCTTATCAAATCCGATTTTCTCTGTAGATTTTTCGATATGATTTGGTTTCAATTCTCGTGTTTTCGTTTTTTTTTCTTCTATCAATTAAAGTTGGGTTTTGAAGTTAGGATTTGATTTTCGATTTGATTTTGTACCATGTGTTATGTATTTTTCCGATTTTGAATTTAGGGTACAAACTATATCATGTAAAGTTAGGGGTTGCGGTTTAATTTTTTCCCTATTTTCCATTATTTAAGTTATGGTATGATTTTGTTGACAGGGTTTTGAGTATCATTTGTTTCTTTATTGTAACAATTAGTTGAAGAACTTTTAACATCTTCGCTTGCATTTCTTGAATATCTTCATCCCAGGTATACCTTATCCCTCACTTTTACTTTGATTCGATTTGTTTTCAATGAAGCATTATTGTGAATGAAGTGATTAGAAGTCATCCATAAAAAATATTATTTAAAATTTAGGGTTTTCATTTAGATAATGGATATGCAGTATGCTGATATAATTGGTTGTTTTAGAGTTTCTATTTTCATGATGTTCTAGTTTTGAATGCTTTGTTTGAACTGCAAATATTGTTATATGGGTAATGATTCTGATGTTGGATTTGTAATTCTCGTTGGATTTGACTGGCATTGATTGTTATTTGTGTAGAATTCAGTAGAGATTTCCTTTGAGATAGAAACACTACTATACGTTCGTCTCGAGTAAGATATTCTAACGATCTAATAATAATATAGAGAACTAACAAGAAACAAGAAACAAGAAACAATTCGACAAACAAAAGATTTCACTAATTCTTTGGAAAAACTCTTACAGTAGTGTTTACCTCACAAGAACTAGTCACTCAAAGTTCTTTAACAATAAGAACCCTAGCTGCTCTTTTCTTCTCTCACAAACAGATGTTTGTAGACTCTCTAAGAAGAAGATATCCATAACTCTAACCCTACGAGTCCTTTTATATATCACACAAACTTTCCCCCCAAGAACTTCCTAGGTTAGTTTTCTACCTAAATTAGATAATCGACTCAAACTAGGAAACCACATAACTTGGGAAACACTACCCAAGTAATTTTTCTGACCCATTCCGGAATATTCCATAATTTAACTGAACAAAACCTAACAATCACCACTTTTTGTGACGTGAACAAAACCAGTAACTATCTTCTTACTTCTTCACTTTTCCGAATGAAAATCTTCTTTTGTCTCACCCTTATTCAAGGGCCGCCCTCCCATAAGGGACCTCAATTATCGAGGTTGATAATTAAGCCATGTCCAAAGAGGACATCGTCACTGACACCTTCCGTTGAGTTTTCTTGAACTTTCGTCTAGAAGCACCACCTAAGCCCAACCTCCTCCTTGTCTCATCAGCACCACCGGAACATATATTTCTTAAACTTCTAGCACCACTACAAAAAACTCTTCCATGTAATCTATACAAGTTCCTGCACCGTCCTGCCATCAAGATTACATTATCGCCATGATAGACACTCATTACTCCATTTTTAGTAGAGTATCTCATTCCAAGTGATTCTAATCTAGGTAGACTAATTAGATTCCACTTTAACTCCGACACATGTATAACATTTGTGATTTTTTTAACTGAGCCATCAAACAATTCCAGGCGAACTTTACCGACTCCATGAACCAGCAATCTAGAGTCATTCCCCATGTAGACAAGCCTGCCACAATCTTCATAATTGTTGTATAATGAACGATTGTTGCAAACATGCACAGTGGCACCACAGTCTAATATCCATCCTCCCTGACTTTTAAGATTTGCAGGCGTCAGTAGGACCTCATCACGATCACAATCTTCCGATAACATCACTATGGCTGCAGTATCTTTAGGAAAGTTAGCCGAAGCTTTCCCAAAACCTTCGTTCTTCCTAGGACAATCTCTAGCACAATGCCCTGGCTGACCACACTTGTAGCAATCACTTTTGAAAACTGTTTTTTTTTTCTTTGTTGCTACCAACTCTCTTCCCATCAGTTACAAACGCATCTTCAGAAATATTACTAACCCGATCTCTCTTTCGCATCATCTCCTCTGCAGCTAAAGCGTTGCATACTTCTAATGTAGTAAACGACGATCTACTCATAAAATTCTATGACAACGTCTTGTACGATTCTGGAAGCGTCCAGATCAGCTGTAGAGCTTTGTCTTGATCATTCAAATTGTCACCAACAGCTTCAAGCTTCGACATTAATGAATCAAAGGAAGAAATATGATCCATTACCGGAGTATTCTCTTCCATCCTCATATCATGTAAAAGACCATTAATAAAGATCTCATTAGTCATTATTTTAGCCATGAACAAACTTTCAAGAGAGTCCATAGCTGTTTTGCTGATGTAGCATCCTTGATTGCAGCATGACCTTGCACCTTTCTAGCGATATGAATCCGAATCTCCGATAAACACTTTTTATCCATCTTTCTCCATACATCAGTAACATCTTATGACGACTCCATCTCATCTGATCTTTCTTTTTTTGTTGCTTCATCGCTGGACCTTTTAGCACTACAAAAACAGGTCTTATTTGTGAGGTTTTTTTAATGAGGGGCGTCACAAATAAGGTTTATTTGTGAGGGTTTATGACCAACCGCCACAAATACTTAAGTTAGTCAACGTCAAATCAAATTCGGTCAGTTTCAAAGGTCTGACAAAACTTCTTACAAAACTTTATTTCTTTCTCTTTATCTTCTTACAGAACTTTTAGATAGATCTGGTTTTCCTGTTCTCTTACCTTTTGTTCTTCTCCACTAAAGAAGTTTGCCGAAAGGTTTGGTTCTCTTACCTTCTCTTCATCTCGTCCATCTCGTATGTAACCATCACTACTCCTGAGCTTACTCTTATCCATTGATTGGTTTTTTTTTTTCTTTCTTTTGCTTACTATTACTTTTAATTATTTGTTTCTTTGTTTTGCAGGAAGGAGTCAATCGAAGGTGATTTTTCCCCTCTTTTTTTTGTATTACTTTTAATTTTCGTTTCTTTGTTTAAGGACTGGTTTTGCTTAAAGTTTTTTAGATCTGGTTTGCTTATTACAACTTTACTTTTTTTGTATTACTTTTAATTTTCGTCATTTTTTTCCAGATTCTTCTTATTTATCAACAACTTTACTCCAATTTCACGTCAATTTGTATTCTTTCATCGAGTTATATCAATTTTGGCCTTGATTTCATCCAAATTTAAAAAAAAAAAGAGAGAAAAAAAAGAATTCCCAATTCTTTGTTAAAGCGCTTGAGTTGATTCAACTAAACCAATTTGCGTTTTAATCTGATACAGAAAATACACTAAAGGGTTTTAGATTCCATAGATTTTATCTTCAAATTAAGAAAACATTTTTCTAATCTCTACAATACTACTGCAAAAGGATTGCTGGGTTGTTATTTTCTTCAAGCGGTTGTTCTTTTTGGTTGATTAAGGAGTGTTTACAGTTTGTGAGTAATTAGGATTATTGGGTTTGTTTAGAACTCGAAGTTGCAGGCTGAAGGATTGCAGGGAAGCAGATATTACAAACAAGCAGCAAACTGATTAATCCTTCATTAGGATCAGGTCTCATGGCAACCAAATTTGATACTAAAATATGACAACCAAATTTGACATACCAATGCCTTGGTGGGTTTAACCGAGCTATGCTCTAACAAGAACCATGTAGTGGCTAACAAGGGAAGAATGTATTGTGATCATTGCAAAACGGATAGACATTTCAAGGAGAAATGCTGGAAGTTGCACCCTGATTTACAACCTTCGTGGTGGAAGGATAAGGATAAAAAGGTTGCTACTGTGTGTATCGAAGATGAAGTGATTGAGGGCTCATGGCATCTAAACGAGAAGTTGGCGTGTATGGCAGGCAAGGAGAGTTGTTTGGGGAATATGCTCAGATTGGGATGACTCCAGTTATCACTTTTTTCAACGTAATTTAATTTCTGAACAATTGGTGAAGGATATGAAATTGAGTACTTTTCTGCATCCTAAACCGTATCCATTGGGGTGGCTACAGAAAGATGTAGAGCTATAAGTAAAGACGCAGTGGAAGTTTAAATTCGCTATAAATGAGAAGTCTAAAGACGAAATTACTTGTGACGTCGTACCATTGGATGTATGTCAAGTTATTTTTGGCAGTCCATACTTGTGGGATAAAGATGGTTTTTTCCACAGAAGAGAGAATGTATGGAGATTGGTGAAATATGGAAAAGGTTTCGCAATTTAGCTTCGAAGGAGAAGAAGAAGAAGTTACAACTCATGACAGCCCAACAAACCAAGCATTTAGTGAATGTCTGCCGAAAGTTTGTATTGATTACAATACGATCGACCATTAGTTGAAGGTTGTGTTCAAGAACAGACTGGTGCATTTGATGACTGTAATGGAGGGCAAACAGAAGAGTTGGAACGTATTTTTAGTAACTTCAAAGAAATCATGGAGGAACCAAAAGGTCTGCCACCGAAGAGAGAAATAGAACATGAAATCCAGCTTTTACTTGAAGCTTCCATGCCAAATGTTGGGTTATATAGGCAGTCCATTGCAGAGTCGGATGAAGTAAAAAAAGTGCTGGAGAAAGGGTTGATCAAGCCTAGTTCGTCACCAGCATGTTCACCAATTTTTTTGGTAAAGAAGGGTGGATAATGGCGAATGTGCATCGACTATCGGGATCTAAACAAAATCACTGTGAAAAATAGGTATACTCTTCCTCGAATTGATGATTTATTTGATCAACTTAAGCATGTTAAATATTTTAGTAAGTTCGATTTAAAGTCTGGTTATCATCAATTGAGAGTGAAAGAAGAAGACGTATGGAAAACAACATTTAAAACAAAACAAGGGTTGTTCGAATGGTTAGTCATGCCTTTCGGATTAACCAATGCTCCTGTCACTTTTATGCGGTTGATGAATGAGGTGATGAGGCTTGTGTTTAGATAAATTTTCTGTTGTTTTCTTAAATGATTTTCTGGTTTAAATTCTGTCATGAAAAGATCACTTGTTGCACTTGGAGGTGTGTTTAAAATACTAGATTCGGCAAAGTTCAAACTGAATATGAAGAAGTGTGAGTTTGCTAAGAAATCCGTTAACTATCTGAGGCATGTGGGTAATGGAAAAATTGGCGTTGTTACAAGTAAAGTTGCAACTATCCAAGATTAGCCAAGACCTGCAACACAGACAGAGTTAAGGAGTTTTATCGGAGCAACACAGTATTTACGGAAGTTTATACGGAACTACTCAGAAATTGCAGCACCTTTATTACGCTTATTATCGAAGGATAAGAGTGTAGATTGGGGTGAAGAGCAAGAGAAGGCGTTCCAGACTTTGAAGGAGAAAATTTGTAATGCACCGGTCCTAGCCTTGCCAGATATGCGGATGCCATTTGAAGTAGAGACAGATGCATCAGGACATGCAATGGGGGTTGTTTTGTTACAGGGAGGTAAACCCGTTTGTTACCACTCGGGGTTGTTTTCGGGAGAAGTTCTGAATTATCCAACCTATGATAAAGAACTTTAGCGATTATTCAAGCTATAAAAAAGTGGCGACACTATTTGCGGGGTAAGGAGACGTACGATTGTACATACTGATCATGAACCATTGAAGTATTTTCTGTCACAAAGTACACTTCAAAAGACTAGGCATTTCAAATGGATGGGTTATCTGCAATAATTCAAGTTGGTGATATAGTATAAGAATGGTGTCACCAATAAGCTTGCTGATTTTCTATCCAGACCTCCTCTAAATATTGTTGCAGTAGTGATGCAAGTAGAACTAGCTTCGTTTGATATGTAAAAGTATCAGTACATAGAATAAGATTTGAAGAAGGGGTATCACTTACAAGATGGGTTAATGTTTAAGGAGAACAAGTTTTGCATTCCACCAGAACGTCGACTCCTTTAATTCGTGAAGCTCATACTTCTTTAGTTTCTGGACATTTTGGGGTCAAGAAGACATTGGCAAATTTACAGCACTATGTGTATTGGTTTGCTATGATTCGGGATATAGAATGGTTTGTGAAGGGTTATATAATTAGTTGTACAAGTAAGCCGAGTAACCAGCAGTTTGGGTTGTATACACCGATGCCAGTTCCGAGTAGACCTTGAGAGAATATTTCGATGGATTTTCTGGGTGGTTTAAACACTACCAAAACAGGGAATGATTACATCTTCGTCATAGTTGATCGTTTCAGCAAAATGGCATTGATGATTCCTTGTAAGAAGACAGTTAAAGCAAAAGGAGCAGCGGATTTGTTATTTAAACATGTCTTTGTTCACTTCGGATTACCTCGCAGTATCATTAGTGACAGGGACATCAGATTATTGAGTTTATTTTGGAAGAGTGTGTGGTGTATGATGGATACAAAACTAAAAAGATCGACTGCATTCCACCCGCAAAAAGATGGGCAGATGGAGATCGTAAACCGCACCATATTTCATTTGTTGCGAGCTTATAATCAGCGAAGACCGATAAGTTAGGACGAGAACTTTCCCTATATTCAGTATTGTTACAATCGAGTTGTACACGGTTCTTCAGGAAAGTCACCTTTTGAGGTATGTTATGGTTTTATTCCAAACTCGCCTTTCGACATTGTGCTTTAGGTAATGATTCAAGGTTTGAAGAAGTTACTACAGAGAAGTTTATTCATCGTATACAACAGATTCATGAGAATTTGGAAAAAGCCCAAGCTAAGTACAAGGAGCGACATGATAAACATCGAACACACACATTTCAGGTTGGAGATTCAGTTTGGTTATATCTTGGAAAGGCGCGGTTGCAAGGTCCTAATAAGAAGTTGAATCCATTGAGGTATGGTCCTTTTAAAATCTTGGAGCAGTACAATACTAATGCATTCAAGCTGGATTTATTACCAATGCGGAAAATCTGAAGCTTTTTGAGCCATCATTATTGGATGAACGAGAGGAATCACCACTGTTGCCAACAATGCACGATTTGGTATCAAGTGAGGCTGTTAGTAAAGACAACTTGCTTGGGAAGAAGACTAGAATGACACGAAGTGGTGAACAAGAATTCTTTTGGGTGTGCGCTAAGGGACAGTATCCAAATCGAGCTAAATGGTACTTGTTAAGGATCGAGCAAGAGAGAGGAGAGCATAAACGCGGAAGCACAAAACGATTACATTGATAATAATCTTGGTGTCTCTTTCTCATTAGATCTTCAAACTATTTATACAATTACAAGACTTGGTTCTCAAGACACAAGACTTGGTTCTCAAGACATTAAATATTCCTAATATAACTCTCACAACTTAACATACGAATCTTCTAAATATAGACTCTCCTATATTATTTCCTAATACCCTCTCTCAAGATGGAGCATGGAGATCACGAATGCCCATCTTGGACAAAATAAATTTTTAAACTGAGTTTGTTTTTTCCCTGACGCTTTTGCGAAAGTATCTTCCAATCATAGTTTGTGGACGTTTCGGACCCAATCGTAGTTTATGGACATTGCGGTCCCAATCGTAGTTTAAGGACGTTTCGGTCCCAATAGTAGTTTTAGAACATACAGGTTCCATCGTAGTTTAGGGACATTTCGGTCCTCTTCGTAGTTTAAGGACGTTTCGGTCCCATCTTTGTAGTTTAAGGACATTTCGGTCCCATTCGGTTTCTTCTGTAGAATACTTCTGTACTCTCTAGACAACTCATAGGATTTTAACCTACTTTTGTTGTTCTATACAACTCATAGGATTTTACCTACTATTGTTGTTCTTTCTCTCAACCCCTCTTGGTGATTGCTTCTCTTTCTTGACAACCTTGTTGTTGTTTCTTCTCCTCTTCTTCTCTGTTTTTCAGTCACGCAAATTTGATTTCATTCACTCTCATAACATTTATTCTTAATCAACAACACCAGACTATGGATGGATAGCACAATCCAACACCATCACTTTAATACTCAACATCTCTAATTTTGCTTCCCCGCAGCTATCACAGCTTCCCTGCCTTTTAACTGCAAACTCTTTTTCAGCTCGTATCTGACAAGGAAACATGGAGTTTCCTTGTCAAACTCGTAATATACTCCTCCGGTCTGGCCAAAGATCCTTTTCTACCATCAACGTCATTCCCTTCATCATTCTATAACCATCAACGGTATAACATCACCTGCACCATGACTCCATAAACAGCAGCACCTAACTCGAGCTCCATCTTCAAAAAAAAATTTACACATCTCGATCCCATCTTCTTCCAGGCCATCATCTCATCATGATCATAGAGATCATTACCATGAACTGCCGTTGATGGCGATACCATTAGCAGCAACTCTTTCTCCCTGTTCTACTGCCAACCATATCTGTTTCCGACTATGAGCTTCTTCTTCTATCCTCATCTTTCAACAATAGCAGCAGATCATCATTGTCACTGCCAAGCTCGAGTACCTTCCATCAGCAGCATGACTAGAGATGGCAAACATGCTCAAAACCCGCGGGTTGGCCCGGACCGGCCCGTAAAAACCCGCACCCGGCTTGGTTGGTTGTCTAACAAGCCGGGTTAGGGTTGGAAAAATGTTGGCTTGTTGGAAAACGGGTTAACCCGGACATGCCCGTGAAACTCGCAAGCTCACCCATTAACCCGTAGTTTCTTTCCCCCACCGTATATTATTCCGCGTGTCCCACTCCCCTCAGTATAACGTGTGTCCCCTCATATATAATCGAAAAACCCTAGTGGTAGCGGCCTCTTCTTTTCTTTCTTTTCTGCTTCTTCTTCGTTCTTCCCTGATGGACAAAACAATAGGATCCTCTTTATTTTTTTCTTAAACGAAAAAGTTCTTAATCATCTTATCAATTGATGAAAAAAAAAAATACTGATTTAAAGATGGAGATAGAAATAGGTGGTGATTACTCTTGATTTGAGAAGAGAAATATGAAATTGAAGGTGAATCTGGGAAATCAGAGAAGTTTGAGAAGCAGCTAGTGTTTGGATTTAGGAGGAATGAATTGTCGCTGCTGTTGTGACAAACGAGAATGAAGAGATAATTAGACAAAGAAGAGATGCAGAAGCCAAGTTGCCGTCGATCTCTAGAAATGAAAGATGAAGAAATTGGTTTAAATCTGAATCTATGTTGCAATTCAGAAGATGGGTTAGTGGCAGAAATTGAGATAGGGGTTTGACTAAATTGATGAATCTGAGCCGTGAGAGAAGATGAATAACAGCTAGTCGGTGTCATGATTGAATCTAAAATGGTGGAGGAAGTGATGAACAGAGATGAAGAAGAGATTGAGATTAAGATGTTTATTTTTTTTGGTAAGCATGTTTGATTGGTTAAATCAATCTTCTGAAAAATTAATTTTTAATTTTGGGGTTTTGGAGATACACTGTTAACATTGAAGTTACGAAAGAGAAGATTAATTGAAGCTCCAAAAGAGAATTGTTAGTTTTTGGTTGAAGATATCATGAACTGATGAAGTAGTACTAAACAGTCTAAACTACTAATGATTATTGTTAAGTTTTGCAATTTTGAATCTTGATTCTTGATCCTTTGATCCTTTCATTAAGTTTTTAAATTTTGATATTAAGGTTTCGTTGGTGTGACACTGTGACTGTTGAATCTGTTGATTGAATTGAATCGAAATATCAAATGAATTAGATGAATGTTAGGTTGCAGGGAAGGAGCTTAAGCTTTAGATGGCCTGAATATTGCCGGAAATAGACTAGAAATCAGAGGAAACTCGGTTTCTGGCTAGTTCTAACGAGAAACACGGGCTAACCCGTGAACCCACAAGCTTTACCCGTTACGGGCGCAGGTTGAAGAAATGACCACCCGTGAAGAATATCGACCCACGGGTTTTGGCCCGTGTTAACCCGTAACAAGCCAGCCCCGGCCCGCCCGTTTGCCAGCTCTAAGCATGACTTCTTAGCTCTTCTCTTCCAATTAATCATTGTCAACAACTTTACTACAATAGCGTCACCATCTCTTCTTCCACCGGTTACTGATTTCAACCGGAAGCATCTCCATCTCTTAACTGTACGGCAACAAGGTCTTCTTCTTGTTTTTCTTTCACAAAACAGATTCAAACCCCACTAAACACCTTCGAGATTAATGGCTTCATCTCACTTCCTTGGGTATACTATCTTTGAAACATCACCCAAATTTTCTTATACAAATCAACAGCAGGAGACTCCAATTACGGCAGTAACCCCTTCCTTCTTGACTAGTTTCTCGGTGGATGATGTCTAAATCTTCTCAAGCTACCCAGACTCATCTATCTTCTTGAATTCACGTGATAATCCTAACCCTAGGCAACAAGCTATTGTTTATCTCGATCTTCCAATTCTTCGGACATGACCCTAAATCAAGCCATCAACACACGTCTTTGGACAGCTCAAACCAGCTTTCCTGCTCCGTGTTGATTCGAGCAGACTTTGTGATCCTTGTGAACAGCAACAAACACCATGGTCGTCCGTGTCTTCACCTGCTTGCAAGAATGATTTCTTCAAACCTAGTTTCATTACCTGTGCAGCACACACGTGCTTCAATATTTTCTTGTCATGAGAACTCGTTTTTTTTTTTTTTTTTTTTTTTTTTTAAATTTAAATCCAATCAAGCCATATTTTTCTTCTCGGCATCAGTAACATGCCCTAACTCAATTTTCATCATGAATTCAAACGAGATCAAGCTTCTCCTTCTTATCGCAACTTTGCAAACTCTTTACGAAAACATCTAACTTCTCTTCCTCTCCTCTCTCCCTCTCACCTTGCTCTGATACCATGTTTAGGATCGAGCAAAAGAGAGAAGAGCATAAATGCGAAAGCACAAAACGATTACATTGATAATAATCTTGATGTTTCTTTCTCATTAGATCTTCAAATTATTTATGCAATCACAAGACTTGGTTCTCAAGACATTCAATATTCCTAATATAACTCTCAGAAGAATTTTTCTCATTTGTTGCCTTGAGCTTTTAAGGGACCAAAAGCCTTCATATGAGGGAGGTTTGATCTGCCTGAATGGGTTCCCATAGAACACCCTAGTTCAATCATTTGGTTAGATTAGAAGGGAAATAAAACGGATAGACATCTATCAGAAAATTGTATGTGTTCTTATGAGTGAATATAACTCAAGTAAGAATAATGAAGCTTTTCCCCAGAACATTGGGTTTTTCCTGTATCATTAATACAAATATTATATTTTGTTATTCGAGTGTTTCGTTGCTTACTAATCGTTTGGTTTAATTCCGCAAAGAAGAGGTCCGAAGAGTGATCATGTGCATCTAACGTTGCCTTATCTCTGTAATAGGTCAAGGGGTTCTTCTTCTTCTTCAGATTCATCCATGAATCTGCTCGGAAAACACAAATCGATTTCACAATGAAGAAAATTAGGTTAATGGGTTCTTCTTTTGCAGATTCAGATTCATCCATGAAAAGAGTTGATCGAAAGGATATAACAGATGATGTTTGGTCTGAAATTTTTCTTCATCTTCCTTTTAATTCAATCTTCAAATTCAGGTGTGTTTCAAAGGTATGGTTTTCAATACTCTCAAACCCTTATTTCTCTAACAAGTGGTATCAACTCAACTATTTATCACTCCCATGGGCATTAGTTAGGCATTGTGCTTCAGTGGAAATGGAAAACCATTCCCAAGGTAACACATTCAGAAGATTTTTCACAATTGCATATCCTGATTCATATTCAAAATTTATATCTCATCATCAAACTGGGTTTTCTTTTAGATTTCTACCTCTAAAGCCAGGGGAAAAGTTATCCCTCATAGGTTCAAGCAGTAGCTTAGTTCTGTGCACAGCAAGCATTATTTCATGTACTTACTATGTATGTGATCCACTTACTCAAAAATGGGATTTACTTCCTACACCACCAAGAGAATTTGATTGCGCTGTGTCTGGTATTGTGTGTGGTGAATTTTGTTCATCATCACTCCTTTCTAAGAGTTATAAGGTTATCCGGATACCAATGTTTGCACCTGCAAATGAATTTACAGTTGAAATATTTTCTTCTGATCTGGGTGAATGGAAAATCTATGATGTTTCATGTCCTCGGTATTTTACTTGGGATACTCACTACTTTTACGGAAATCTTTTTACCCATAATGGTGTTTTCTACTGGTTTCAACAGCGAAACCGCAAAATTTTAGCTGTCAGTGTGAATGGAAATACCAACCATGGAACCAGTGGCCCCGAATGTAGAATGATCAAGATGCCTGACGAAGCTGTGGGTGGTGATATCAAACATTTAAGTGAATGTCTCGGGGAGTCTGAAGGATTGATCTATTTCGCTAGGTTTCAGGAAACAGAGATGAGTTTGAGTATTTGGGTGATTGATGGAGACTCTGGTATATGTTGCACAAGGATATTCAACTTCATGACTGGTTAGCAAAAATGGATTACCAGTTTTTTGGTGTAGGTGTGGGTAATTGGATTTCACAATTTGAGGTTGCAGGTTTCAGTCCAGTTGACAAAAATGTAGTCATACTTAGTTCCATGGAGTACGTTTGGGCATATAACATCAAGACCAGTGTATACAAACTGTTATGCCATCCTCGTTTGAGTACCTCAGCAGGTTTTCAACCAAGGCTACAAGCCTTCCACCACTTTCTTAGAGTGACACATGGTTCTTGGATGTTCTTTGCAAATAGTAGTGCATCAAAATGTGAATAGAAATCGAAGGTAATCAAAGGTGTTGCGACTATTTCTGTTTACTTGTGGGCATCAGTTTAGGTTTGGTCATGTTATTGATTCTCTGTTAATTTTGTTTCATGCAAATAATTGGTTGTTTGCTGCTTTTTATTTATAATATTGAACGGTACCTTCCTCGTTGAAAATGTCAGATTAGAATGTTTGATGCTCTAATTTTCACAAAGACTCAATGAGAATATCTCTTTTGGGGATTTAGGTGGACTTGAGCTGGTGTTTGCATTCCTTCGGTGTCATATTGTAGCTACACTAATTGAATCTTTTGGCAGGGGACAAATACAAACACACATCTCGTTATTGCGACTTTCCATTGAAAATTATTTGGTTAGCTTCATTTTAATTTAACATGCTCCTTGTTTTCTTGTGTATAAAAGATCCACTTGAATAATTTTTTCACCTGGTGCAAGTCAATGATTGTTTGTTCCCCTTGAATTGTTATGTTCACTACTATTATTTCCCCCTATCTCTGTTTCTGTTGGGTGGTATGCATAGTTAGTTTATCGGTTTTGATCTTTTGGTGCGAGCCTTTGTTTTAATTAGTGCTTGTATCTGGTGTTTTGGCAGTCGTTTGCCCTTACCTCCTTTTTCGGTGTCTCATTTGTCTTATCAGGATTCGGTGAGTCAGAATGGTTAATCTGTTGGCTAGAAAATGCGGAGAACACACAGGAAGCATTTGGTCTCTTCTGAAGGAATGGTGTTTGCTGCACTACTTTGGTTAGCATATGTACCTCAACCTTTGCAAGGTGGACTTGAGAAAATTATTTAACACCTTGGAACACCTGCTGTTCTTGATTCTTTTTTATGTTCACTCAATTTCAAATTTCTGTTCTTGATTCTTGTTTATGTTCACTCAATTTCAATTTGTCGGAATCATGTTGTTTAAATGTGCACTTCCCTTCAACTTTTGTTCTTGTTGTAGTTTGTATCTTTCATTTGTTTACAAGCATTAGCAGCATCACTTCAGTTGCACCATAATTAACACACAATAGCAAAAAATCAAGTTATGGTGATCTTCCAAGTACCATGGGCATTTTGTTTCTCTCTGTGTCAGGTGCTGCATTTTCTTTTCATGGCTTGCACTTGGATTCAGAGTGAGACTTTGAATGAATTATAAACCATGTTAGGAAGACCTGGCGCTACGGACTAAATGCTGATGAAAAGAAAATTTTACAATAAAAGTTGGTTTTCATTAATATTAGTTGTTTTTGCATATAGAAAGGCCTTAAGCCATTATATCCACTTTCTGGCTACTTTAGCGCAAACTTATGTGTTATCCGGATGTACACTCAAAAGTTGTTTTTGGACTACTAGAAGTGAAAAGTCAAAAATCAATTTAACAATAATTTTCCCAAACGACCTCTAAAAGTAGAAATCAGTTTTTTTTTAGAACTACTGTTTCTGGTATCCAAACGTGTTATTAATTTTTAGTAGTATGACATGTTGGTTATATATGCCCTTGTGATTCATGCACTTAATTTTGTGACAATTACCGTGGAAAATTCCTAGGATTTTCCCGTGTACCCTTTTCTGGTGACTTAATCAGAGTTTGAGTGCCATGGAATTTCCGACCGATTGGTGTAAGAATTAATGCCGGTGACAATTCATATAATTTCAAAAAGTAATAAATTTGTTTATTTAGTAGAAGATCCATTTTGAAATCGATCACAATGAAGAATGATCCCAGAACATTTTGGACAATCAACAACATACTTAGGAAGCATGAAATACATCATACAACTCTTACAACCCGCAACAACAAGAACTTGATCGCGACGACTGTCGTTTCTCTTCGCCTTTGAAGATGATGGAGATGGTGATTGTGATCTTTGTTCGCAATCAGAAGAGTTTTCTTCTTTTACCAAATAATCATTTCGGCCCCGGAACTTAGTTATCGCTTTCCTTGGGTCTCTTCTTGATTTCTTACCAGTTTCCTTATTTCTATAGTAAACTTCACCTGTCTGTACCAAATAAAGATCAAAACCTTATCAAAGAACAGCCGTAAAAGAAAAACAAGAGAAACAGAGGTCTCTGTTTTTGCAATTCAACGATGGAATAAAACTAAGAATTGACTGAAATTGGAGAAAAAGGATCAAACCCATGGAAGAAATCATAAAAACATGAATACCCATAATTAGTAAAAAAAGATTAAAACAAAAAATCATAATTTTGCATCTCTTGAAATCACTGGTTTACTCTTGAAACAGAGTGCATATTAGGACTCATTTTTAGATTCCTATTAATGGAATTTGAACTGTTAAAGAAAGGAGTTTTTGGTAGTGGGTATGATCGTACCTTCAAATCAAGACATTGCTCCCATTTCAAAGGAAGAGGGATATCAGAATAAAGATCAATTCCGGCATCAAAATCCGTTGTATCTTCTTCTTTCATGGTATCATCATCACTAGTGCTAGTAATCCTCGACTTGCCGGAACGATTGCCAAGTGATAAATTCTGCAAAGAATGCTCTATGGCAGCAAAACTGGTTGTCGCCATGATAAGTTGAAATTCAGACCAATGACAACTCAAAATGAAGAACAAGTTTGGGTTCTTAACTGTCTTGCCAAAGAAACTTTTTACTCTTGGGGTTGATTGTGTTCTAGGAAGACTAATTAAGAAACTATTGTTAAGGACTTAAAAGCAGCTAAGATCAAACTAAAATATACAGAGAGAAATAGAAATGAAATTTAAGAAGGTAAAGAGAATAGCAAAATGGTTAATGAATATATGAATATAACTCGGTCTTGAATTAAAAAGATTATTAGGGGCGATATTGTAAAAAGGTTAAAAATTGAATTAAAAAGATTATTAGGGGCGATATTGTAAAAAGGTTAAAAAATTGAATGAATTTTAATGCAATAAAAATATTGTTTGGCTGAATGAATATTTTATAGTGAGAGAACTGATCTAGAATCGAGATGCCGACGCTTAATTTCTGAAAAATCTGCTGGATACGTTAATAATTTCGTTAAACTAGTAATTTTCTTTTATTCCAAATTAATGGATTTATTGAAGTTCTACTACATAATGTATTTCTGGACAATTTTCCAATATAAAAAATCCTAATCATCTGGACATTTGTTTAGTATAAAAATAAAATTAGTGTAGATATTTTTCTTTTTTTAATCGGAAAATCAAAAAGATATTACTACTACTATAAACATTTTAGATTGCGGAGTGTTTACAACATTTTAGATTGTGGAGTGTTTACAATATTTTGATTAAAAGCTAGTATAGTAGAAACTCTATAAATTAATGTTGTCGGGACCATCAAAATTTATTAATTAAGCGAGATATTAATTAACCGATAAATTAATAATTTCATATCAATAATTATTAGTTTATATATTAATTAATACTTTATTAACTTGAAGAGAAAAAACAAGATAAGGAAAGACTAACTGTTGTTATTTGTTGTAATAAAGACGGTTCAGAGAAAATTCCTTTATGGATTATAGGAAAATATACTAAACCAAGGTGCTTCAAGAATATAAACTTGAAAAGTTTGAACTGTGAATATCGTGCTAATAAACGAGCATGGATGACTGGTGCGCTATTTGAAGAATATGCTTGACAATTTGACAAAAAAATGGCTGCAAGAAAAGTTCTCCTGATTGTGGATAATTGCCCTGCTCATCCAAAAACTATTTAAGGACTGCAATATGTTGATTATTTTTTTTTTGCCACCAAACACAACTTCAAAAATTCAACCTTGTGACGCATGGATTATACGAGCTTTTTAAATGCATTATCGTCGTCGATTTCATAGAGGTCTTTTGGAAGGCTATGAATTAGGGGAGTCAAATCCAAAAAAAATAAATGTGTTAGATGTAATGAATCTTGCAATTTCAGCATGGACTATCGATGTTCGTACAAGTACACTTGCAAACTGCTTTCATTGTAAACTTCGATCAACAGATAACACAAGTTTAGACAATTTGGATGAACATACAAACAGTGAAATCACTCAGGACTTGTAAAATTTGATCGATAAGTTGGGCTATCGCAATTCAATGAATGTCGAAGATGTCCTAAATTATCCGGAAGAAAATGAAGTTACACAGTTGTTGACTGATGAAGAAATAATCGAGAACGTTATGGGAACTGATAAAGATGTGGAAGAGGATGATGAAAGTTCTACAATAGAGCCCCCTTCACGAAACGAGACTATTAAAGCGGCAATCACATTGAATAATTTCTTGCCGAGCTATGAGAAAACAACACCAAAAATTCTTACAATGATAAGAAAAATTAGAGATGAAATTCAATGCAATATTGATTTTAGCAAAAGCAGAAGACAATTAAATTATTTTACAAAAAGTCTTCGTAAATCATTAATGTATTGAATATATATAATGCATTATTAATTTATACTTCATATGAGGCCTACATAGGTAATCAAAAAAGTATTATCTTATAATTTTAGTTAATTATTAATTTGGCACGTTGTCCCCGATTAGGGATCGGCCAAAACTATTATTTAAGAGAATTTATTAAATAATCGAGTATTAATTAAAAGAGTTTCTTTTATATAATAAAATGCACTTCAAAGTGGTCAAAAAAGGCTTTCCCAAAACCTAAAATACAACATTGAGAAATGAAAAACACGTTTGCCCAGGCCCCAACGTGCAAACCAAATACGCATCGACACTTTGGGCATTAGCATATAACCTCAATCACACTTGTTGCATATTTGACCAAAGAAAATGAAAATGGTCAATAACATTTTGGGCATCAGCATCTTTACTAAGGAGGAGTGCCGGACATGATACGTAGAGAAGAAGTCAAAAGGCATTTTCATTTCATGTCACATACGCACATTGCACACAACATTAGGTAGGAATGGGATGCACAACACAACTAAAACATTAATACGAACTCTTCTCATTTGTTTGACCTTTCCCTATCAAAATAGTGTCGACCAAATTCGCTTTCATTACTCATTTTTCCATTTTATAAGGAGAGGTTGATGGCAATGGGCAGTGTCAGCCTCTCATAAGTCAATGCTGACATTTCATCAAGGTCTCTAGGTTGTGGTTAGCCTTGGCTCCGACGACAAAAGTAAAATCGAAGCTTAAGGGGGTTAAAACAGTAAGTTTGGCTAAAAAGTCAGTGTTTCAGAGAAATTTATGGAAAAAAATAATATTTAAATAGGGGCGGAGCTAGGTCTTGACAAACCTATGGGTATTCCTGGCATTTCTAAAATTTTATAGAGAGCAAGAATTCTTGTTCAATATTGGTAGAAACACTTGATTAATAATCATGATTCGTGTGGAGAAAAGTTGTGAAATTTGATCATAATTTTTGACCAAAAGCTAGACTAGTATATGGATATATTAGTTGGAAATGACGCATCTTTGTCCTTTGTTGATTTGAGTGGGAAGTGGTTGCCAACTTAACAACCCCTAGTGGAAAAACAAAATCTCATTTTGAGAATTTTTCATTCATAAACGAATCTTGAAAGACAGATTTTTTTATGCCTTTGAGTGTTAGAGATTTTCATTGACTTTGAAATAGTACTTACTCATAAATTTGGAGTGACTGGGTGAAGAAAAAACATTGAATTGTCGAAGTCTAAATCATTTCCTTTGAATAGTACACTCCATAAGAGCTAGGGCAGACATGGAAAAAAAAAAGCTCAGTCATGCTTTAGAAGTCTCGCCTAGTCGAACGTACCATAATTCGTTAATCATGCATTTTTAAACCGTCAGATTTCATATCCATAACGAGGACCATTAGCATCACAAATCTTATAACTTAAGAGAATAGTGCACGATAACACTAGTCAAAAAGAAGTGCAATTATCTTTCCTCTAGTAAAACCTTCCATTTGTGAATGTTCTTGCAGTAACTGTTAGAATACGGGCATCCAACTCAAAACCAATTGACAATGAGTGAAGAGGCCCTAAGGGATTATAAACAGCAGGATCTTAGATTGTCCAACAATGTGGGACTAATAATCTCAATAGTAACTGCTACAAAAGGTGTTATGATGTGATTTTTGGTGTTGTTGTGGGAAACGAAAAGCATCAAAAGGAAGCAAAAGGTGTGGGGATATTATCTGTGTTATTATGCTCTGATCAGAATATATTCCCTTCCTTTCTCTCATTTTCATGTATGAGTTTCTTTGTTGTACGTATTAGTTGCATTGGTTCAGTCCGTGTATGGTGTGGAAGAAGAAGAGCCAGTGAATAATAATCAGATTCTTCATCCGCAGCTGTACTGCTACTGCATTATTTGAGTACTACTGACTCATGCATTATCTTTCAGACTTAAAAAACTGACTCGCGCATGCTCATGCATTTGTACCTAGTGAAAATGCTAGCTTGACCGACTAAAAATGCCGCCTCTAACCGATGGCTGGGCCCCACTTTACCCTACTGAGGATCCCAATACTGAGAACGCGGTAGGAGCCGTCCATTCCCCTCTCGGGATGAAAATCGGGAGAAAGGTGATCTCTCATACTCAAATTATTGGTCTTTGTAGTATAAAAATGAGATCAAAAATTTAACACTCTGTTGAACGGTAAGGCAAGCCAGTTTTACCGCGACCCAAAAGTGAAAACTTGACCTTTCAGGACCCTGTAGTAAAGAATATTTATCTACTAAAAAAATAGTTTGGAAATAGCACAAAATTCTCTTGCAATTTGATAGTTTTGTGTCTGTTAGTCAGAAACAGATTCGTTTTCTGAAATTCGTTGACAAATTCGACCAATCACGTCTTGGTTGTTCTAAGATACCATGTACCTAGAAAAATCTTGCTAATGATATGAAAATCTTAATTGAAAACTGGATTGGTTTTATATGACAAAAATATTATTATTTTGATGAATATAAACGCTATTAAGAAAATCTTCTCCAAAGTCATCAATAGATACGTTAAAAAGTGCCTTGCATCAACTTACCCGTGAAGAAACAGTCATTGAGTGCGAAACACCAACATTCCTTTGCCTTGCACCAACAACAAGCATACAGTATTCCTTCATGGGGGTATGTTTGCCTACTGGTTGCAATCGCAAGAAACTTCCATGAGAACATGGGATTTCTTCGATTTCATGATGCATTTGATTTTGTGGCAAGGCTCATGATCGAAAAGTGGAATTTCCCATTGACCAAAATTTCCCCTAAAGTAATCCTTGGAACGGTTTTTTTGGGTGCGAAAAATCAGTAACTTTTAAACATTTTTCCAAACAAAGCCTCTAGTTGGGGTTCCGAGTTATTGATTTCATTATGCAGCGATTTTATCACCGGGTTCCTTGTACGGGAATCGGGAAACCATAAGGTAACCCACATAAGTGATAATTGTGTAGTATATTCCCAATTCGGTGAATCGAGAAAAATAAAACAAGCAAATGATATCATACTCCTAGGAATACTATTTCATTCAAACCGAATATACTGACATAGAAATTGACGTTTAGTCCCAAAGTTAGTGGGCTTTGGACGCTTTAGTCTATTCATCTGAAGCCTAGTACTCCCTAGTCCAAATAAACCCCGCATCCAACAGTTTAGTCCAAATATGGATGAGTTAGTCCAAATACCCAACGATTCAGAATTTTCCAATACCTTAATTACCCTTTCTTCAAATGATACAGAGATATGAATGAGACTTTTTAGTTTTAGATCTAAGATTTCTAATTAGGAGAGATTCAGAGAGAAATGAGAGAGATTTCGAGGCGATTTCTTGGATTCAATCGTTTCTTCATCATATTTCGATCCCAGGTTAGAGATCTCCGATTTCACTCCCATTTCTTTTTCGTTTTTATCTGTTTCCTGGATTTTAATCCCATTTTTCTAAATTTTTTTTAAATGCATAATATGAAATTGATTTGTCTTTTGATTTCTGTTTTTGATTTTGTTATCTGTTAGGATTTGGTTTTCATGAAACTCTTTTGGTTTATGTTTGTGGTTTAGATTATTTTTTTTGGTGTATGATATGAAATCGATTCGATCTTAATTTGTTCTTTGATTTTTTATTTTCGATTTCTTCTTTCGAATAATTGAACTCTTTGGATGTTTTATAATCGAGTTTAAAGTTATTCATTGTTATTAACTGATAGAGTAGTTGATTTCTTTCATTTTTTGACTGTACAGAATTTGTACTTTCTTGCACACTATATATATTTGGATTTATTGTGATTTTAAGGTTGATTCGAAAAATTAATTCTCATAAATTTAAATATGATTCAAATCTTTTTGATGTTAAATCTTTGTGTTAGAGAATTCGATTTTGAAATCTTTTAGATGTGACTCGGATCTATTTTATTAGTTTTTTTATTTATCATTTGTGTGTTGATTAAACCTAAGAATGCTACTTTTGAGATCTTTTGCATGTGGTTTAGATCTTTGATGTCTTCATTTATGTGTTTTTGATATATGTTTTTTTTGTTTGTAAAATGCAGGGTATTAACCATGTTTGGGAAGATTGTGTATGCTATCTCGAATCATGGTGAGCATTCGACCCTATTTGGTACATGTGTACGGTAAATTTATCTATGATGAATGCATGGGTTGTTTTATTTGAACCATTGATCTATTTTGTTATCTTCATATAAATATATTTACTTACTTTGTATACTAGTATGCTCTGTGATGGATGCAAGACCTGTTTTGCTGGTATATATGCTAGATTTTGGTATTTTTCTGTAGATGTGTACATTTTTGTACACTAAAATGCTCAGTGATGAGTATATGGTCTGTCATGTGGGTATGGATGTTATATTTTGTTAGGTTTTTGTAGAGTGTACATGTTTTGTACAGTAGGATGCTCTTTAATGAATGCATGACATGTCCAGTTGGTATGATGCTAGCATTTGTTAGTTTTCTGTAGAGGTGTAAATGTTTGCACACAAAATTTTGTTTCAGTGTGCATAGCATGTTCATGCACTTTAATGTACACCGTATATGTTTTTGATATATGGTTTTTGTAATATATTAGGTATCAACCATATATCTGCGAAAGTTGTGTATGCTATTTTTGAATCATGGTGAGTATTCATCCATACGCTAGTATATGCTCTCTCATGATTTTATGTTCTGTTTTTGTGGGTATGGATGTTGGATTAGTTGCATTTTTGAAGGTGTGTACATAGTTGTACACCATTGTGTTGTGTCATTATTATATGGCATGCTTTAGGAGTATGGATGTTGGATTTTTATAGGTGTATACATAGTCGTTCACCATTATGCTCACTCATAATTTTATGGTCTTTTTGTGGGTGTGGATGTTTCTTTAGTTAGAGTTTTGTATAATTGTACATGTTTGTATACTAGTATGCTCTGTGATGAATTGATTGCCTGTCATTTGAGTATGTACGCTAGAGTTTGTTACGTTTCTATAAAGGTGTACATATTTGTACACTTGTATGCTTTGTAATGATTATTTTGAAGTTTATTTTTGACTTTAAAATTTTCGGGAACATATTTTTTGGTGTATATTGTTGTACATATTTTTGACTTTATGGACTGTATTACTAGAGTGCATGAATCATTTGCTCGCAGTTAACGAAGATTGTTGGACATGAATACGACGAAGAGATGATTACCTCTTGATTATTTTATTTATAAATGGTGGATGTCACTTGGGTAAGTTTCTTTACCTTCGCAATTAAACTTGAAACCTTATTTTGAGCATAGTTAACCCTATGGATGATATTCGGGTTGATGATATGTCACACTTCAGACTCATTAAGTATTATTTGATTTTATATGTATTAAATTTAGGGACTCATAAGCTCAAAATGATTTTATTCAATATGGGTAGTGATATTGTTGCTTAGGTACACGATTCAAGTTGTATGTGTGTATAAAATTGTGCACGTTATCCTGTCTCATATATATATGGCATTTCTATGGGTATGGATGTGCACCGGTTGATCGTTTTGAAGATGTGCATAGTTCTGCAACTAAGTGTGCATAGTTGTACGCATGATTTTTGTTAATGTAAACATATTTATACACATGTTTATTGTTTTTGAATCTGTGCATAGTTCCGTAACTTTATGTTGTTTTATTTTTTCCAGATCATTTCATTGGTGCTTATGTATTATTTTCCAGGTTGAATATTATCATGTTGATGTCTAAGAGACAGGTAAAAGCTCTTATAAATAGACTCATTAGTCCCATATCTAAGACTCTATTTTGAAGAAGAAGAAATCAACACATTAAAATTTATAGAGAGAAGTAAAGAAAACCTATGATGTGCACTGAGTGCTTTACTTTCACCTTCCTTGATGATTTACTACCCTTCTTGCTTACGACTTTGTACTCTCTTTTTTCATGTAGATTGTTAGAATGAATGCTACTATCTTATTTATTTTAAGAATTCAGTTTGGTTTTTACTTCATTATGTGTCTTTCTTTCTGCAGGTATGAATAATTTTCTGACATGTCAGTACATATTCATGTACACTTTAATTTTCTAACCTGTCAGTAGATGTGCACCATCAGGTACACTATTATGTACACATGAAGAAATTTTTTTACCTATAATATACCCTGTAAATCTGAGAAAAATCTATATTTAAAACCTCAATACTTTACTAGTAATAATATTTGTTTAAGAAAGTTAAGAAACATAGTTGTCAAAAGTTTAAGAAAGTTACAAACAACTTAAGAAAGTTTTAAACATAAATCAAGTTGTTTCTCTCCTACTCACATGCCAATCTTGGTATTATTTATCTTCTGCGATATTCTACAGCTTGGCAGGACCACCGACAGGTTTCTGCAGGTTCTGATGCTACCATCTCCAACAAGTATGTACACACCTACAAAAATCAAACAAATCCAACTTCAAAAATTATGAAACATGCCATATATCCATGAGATAGCTTACCAGTGTACTAGTATGTATACCATGACATCCATACTTCGAAAATTATAGAACCCGTGACATCCATACCCACAAAACATATCATATATCCATGATATAACATACTAGTATGCAAAAGCAGCTAGGGTTTGGATTTAGGAGGAATGAATTGTCGCTGCTATTGTGACAAACGAGAATGAAGAGATAATTAGACAGAGAACCAATCCATCCTTATAAACTACGTCTTTTAAGCCTTCTTAACCAGAATCTTACAGTAGCATGATGAGCAAGCAGGAAACAAGCTGAACAACGTGATGTGAGATTGATGCTTGGAGATGCGGGAAGACATCCAAGAAGCAAAGTGTTCACTCCTTCCACCTGAAATTTATAGTAATATGCCATCAAAGCAAAATTACAAGCATGGAATTTGCATGATTGGTAATTGGAAAATTTATTCACGAATACTATAATTACAAGCAAAATTTACACTCCTTTTTCGTTTTTGTCTTTTTGCAAGAGTTATTTGGTTTGGTCTATCTCTAGAAACAGTGAATACTATAATTGTCGCGGACTCAATAGTTAATTGGATACATAAGTGGATCACATACCAAGATTTCTCCCAATGGTCGGATAAAATCGCAACAATTTCTTGGTTTATATGGAAGTACAGATGTTCGGTGGTGTTCGAAAAAATTATCCCGAGCCCAAATCAACTCATAGAGCAAATAAATATATTTCTGAACCAGAATTCACAAGGAATCAGCCAAATAAAAATTAAGAACAAAGGTAGAAATATCCCAAAGGAAAATTGGTCAAATTTAAAGACGGACTGGATCATATTTATTGATGCGGCATTCAAAAAAGAAGATTCAACTATGGGTTACGCCTTTCTGCTTTACTCAGTAGAAAGTGAATCTTTCGTGCATATTGCAGCGGGTTCGGAGTGGGCCTCCTCAGCTCTTCATGCAGAATCAAAAGCTTTGTTGAAAGCCTCATCCTGGTTAAGTGAAAATATATTATCTAGTGTATCGATAGCAACGGACTGCAAAGTTCTAGCGGAATCGGCCAACAAGATCTGCAAAGATTCTCCTTGGAACGCGAACAATACCATTCAAGAAACTATCGCCATTCTAGAAAATCTTCCACAAGCCCAGGTAAAGTATATAAACAGGAAATACAACTATGCAGCGGATTACATTGCAAAAGAAGCTCGGTCAAAGCATCTTAGGCATATGTCTTCCAATATTCAGCAAAAAGTTTCAAAATCCAGTGTTATTTCCAATGTTTTTGTCAAAAATGAGATTTTAAATCTCTTGTACTCTGTTATTTGATTAATAAAAATTCGTCTTTCCATCAAAAAAATAAAAAATAAAAAAACAAAAAAATACCTGAAGTAGTTGTCGGGGAAATACTTTCTTCTGGTCGGAGGGTAACATACTAACATACAACAAACATGTTTTAGGTGTCATACTGTCATGGTCTCGTAACAAAGCCTTTTGGGGGCCCATTTTGTATTATCTGTGTGCTCTAATCATAAGAAACGTGCCGTGATATGGTGCACTACTAGTAATTCAAGACTTGTACGTAAAACCGTAAAAAACCCTAAAAATTCAAGGAGAAGAGGAAGAAGGGAACGACGCCAAGAGAAAAATAGCGTTGATGTTTGTCAGGGGAAAAAACATGAAACTGTTGGAACCAGAAAATATGGTGCTGCCATATCTCCCAGAAGAAATCATCATTGAGATAGTTTCGAGGTTACCACTGATGTATCGCTTAAAACCCAGGTGCGTTTGCTAATTTTGGAGCATCCTATTTAATAATTCTAAACAGTTCATGATCATAACAGGTGCCAATGAAGTATACACTTTAGATAATGATTCGTTAACATCACCATTAATTCATAGTATGGAAGTACCAATTAAAAAGATGAGATCTTCACTCTCTAGCAAAGAGCTGGCGATTGCTAGTTGTGCCATTGTGGGTTCATGTAAGGGATTGATCTGCATTAATCCTGGTCCAATGAGTTCTTTATATTTTGGTTTATGGAACCCGTTTACGAATGAATACAAACGGCTACCCAGACCACCTTCTATGTCTCGTAAGCAGTATCTTGAAATCACAGCAACCATACATGGGTTTGGTTATAACTCAGAGAGTGATGATTACAACCTTGCGCGTATTACAAGCTATTGGAACTTCAATCAATCTGAAGTTGTCATTTACTCGCTGAGATTGAATGCGTGGAAACAGATTCAACATATCCCTTATATTTTTAGTTACAGATCAAAAGAGAATGGGGTGTTTTGTAATGGGGCTCTACATTGGTTTGCGAAGTCTGGATTAAATCATTCATCATTTACCTCCAAAGTCTTGATTGCATTAGATATCACAGACGGGATTACCAGAGAAATCCCAGAACCAGACTATTCTGAAGTTGATAATTACGAATACAGACATGCGGTGTGTTGGATGAGTGTCTATGCATGCTTTTTAGTAATCCTATCATCGGTTATGAAGTATGGGTAATGAAAGATTACCGGCAGAGAGAATCATGGACTAAGATTTACTCTACGATGCAAAACAAAAGATACAGATTTCGTATTCAACTGCATTCTACGTACTATTATCTTACTTCATGAGATACTAAATTCGACATAGCTTGGCGCACCCATAAATTGAATGTTTCGTTTGAATTCAACACCCATGGTCTTAGGTTGTGGACTCAACTTATTTTTTATTATTACTTCTTGATAGGTGACCGGTTAACATGCAGTATGATGGATCTGACAGGGTAGTAAGCTGGGAATCGAAACGGCCGACCTTCGGAGAAAATGAGGTAACATGCCCCATCATTTATAATTTAGTTTATGCATTTTTGAAAGATTCAATGTGAACGCGTGGTTCACATGATACACATGATAGCTGTGTTTAATTTGAAATCCGGAGATCCGCTATTGAATATAAGTTTATGGAGATCCGCTATAACATTTCTGTGATTTTGTGGGTAGCTTAATCAAGATTATGTCCAATGCCAGCTATTCCTTGTTTCATTAGTAAGTCTTCTATCCAGTTTGCAGCGAAATGCTAACCTCTATCTTACACATAAACCCCTACTAATTCTTGTATAGAAAATTTTCAATCCGAACCTTCTAAAGATAAAACACTGCAAAACTCGAATAGGTGGTATACCTGAAGAATTCTGGATCTAATCTTTATCTAGTCAAGTGCTTTATTCTACATACAAATATCTAGAAATGGCGATTGAAGGTATTCTTGTTGCCGGTGTCATACAAGTACTAAAGAATTTCGTTATTCCCCTTGTTGCCAAAAAGTTTGGTTTCACTTGGAGTCTCAAAGATGACCTGCGAAGGCTTCAAGACGCCTTAGAGATGATTCTTGCTAAAATAGCTGATGCTGAGGAGAAACAGAGAAGAATAATGAGTTACGACTGAAAAGGCTCAAGGACGTTGCTTACGAGGCTGATGAGGTGATGGATGAGTTCTCTTACGAAGCTATGCGTCGAAACGAAAGAGAGAGCTTGAAGTATTTACAGAATACCCTTCGATATAACAAATCCTTTCACCTTCTCCTCTTCCAAACTCCTCCTCCTCCAAACCGTCGTCGCACTACTATCAATCACTTTTTCTGTTACTTTCTCACTACCACTACAACCACGGTCACAACTGCCATTTCACCTTCCCATCATCATAATTCCATATCCAACACCAACTATTCACAGTATTGTAATTTATACCATGATCAGATACACTAGACATAAACAAATTCATCTTTACAATTCATTCATTGCAAACATTTTCTATAATTCATTCACCATTAAAAGTTCGGCTTACCTATAACCAGTTTTTGTAAACTTCCATTGACATCTCTAGTTGTACTGAAACAACCACCACCACCACCATCATTTCCACTCTCTCAACTGCAAAAGTTCACCACAACCGCATACTTCATCAAACTATAATTCACAAGTAGACCCAATCTCTCAAAACCTTAGTTGTATCTATATCAACAATTTCATCTTCCTTATTTAATTCCCAATATTTGATTATATCGCTCAAACCCTAATTATGAATTTCATCTTCAATCACAATACCCAGACTCTAATTTCTTCTTGTCCATCACTGATTGAACCTTCAATCGAATTCCTAACCCCTAATTCCTCAATTAGATTCTTGTTCTTCAGACTTAAAGAAACCCTAATTTCTTCGATTCATAAACAATCAACACCATAACATCAATCGAACGATAACCATCTCGTTCTTCAGCTATCTATAACTCTATTATCCTATCAATTCTGTTCAATCTCAAAAATCAATCTTAAAACCCTAATATGATATTCTCAGAAGCATTTTCGCGATCCTTAATACCAATCTCTTCTACAATTTACAGCAACCCCATCACCTTCAACGTCTGTACACTTACATCAATTTATTTCCCCCAAATCAAATCTCGATCAAAACTCAGAAATCATCGCTCAACTCAGCAACAGAAGAGAAGAAAGAAGAGGAAGAAATAAAATAGAAGAGAAATGGTTTCTCCTCGATCTGGTTTTGGTATAAACCAAGACTAAAGGCACCCAGAATTTTTGTTTAGATTGTAACCGTCGGATCCTAGATCCAATTCAGGGGTACATTTGTAGACTAATAATTTTATAATATTTTTATTTTATAAAATTAAGTGAAGCCCGGTATAAACAGTCAACACAGGTCAACGTCAGGTCCAGGTACCAAGCCCTAACATTGGACAAATGTTAAACCAAAGCCTAGTGTTGGACAAAACCTGAGTACCAAAGTCTAATTATCCCAAAAAAAAAAATCAAGGCAATTAATATCAGAGAGATGAAACTGCAAAAGATATGCAAAAGTTTCAGTTGCAAACTATGAGTAATCATACTGCTCCTTCCCATGGTGGAAGCAGCGAACAACGGAGCCGACAAACTGCTCTTTCCAGAAATATCGCACAAGGCAAATATACAACTTCGCTCTAGCCAAAACAATCTTAAACACGAAGACGTAACAATTACCAGAAAACAAGGCGAAGAATAGTCACGCGGTAAACTTTCTTTATAATAAGAGACCCCCAAATCGCCACATGTCGCATCCACAATCACTTTTGATTGTGGTGAAGCCATGTAAGCACAAAGTATCCTGTCATCGTTATCTGATTGGCTACTCATATAAGACATGATCCAGTAAGCAAACCCGAAGTCTCCCTCCAACATTCGCTACTGTTTAGGCATAAGGCAACTCCGAAGTGCCCATCCAACAATCGCCACGTTTTTAGGCATAATGCAAATGTCAACTCAAAGAGTCGCCAGAGGTGATGCATTGTGTAACCCTAACATCTAGGACAGTATCAAAAGAGTATATATTAAGCGCTACCTGAATTATATGTCAACAACAACTACATTAGTGAGGAGTCTCATTTCAAAATTTAAAACAGACCTAAATCTAAACCTACTTGTTCCAACAGTCGCAACCCATTAAATTTTTTTTTTAATCTCAATTCATCACATCTTTTGTTAGCATTATAAACACAAATTAACCAGTACCATCCCTCAATGCAGGCGATAGTTATTTCGGCGACCATCTTATCTTATGTTTCGGTTTAGCATCTCTACCTGTGAATCATTAAGTTTGGTCGTCTCTCTATTACGGGTTCAATAGTATAGACTTGAGAGTTACAGAATTTACATGAAAAGTCACATCTATTAACCTAAAAGACATATCCAATCAAGCATCATCTTTTCACTCATTGAGGCAAGCAACCTTTCATTCTTTGAGACATTCCTTGAGATTAACAGAATTTCGCACTTCCTAACACAAAGTTCAAATATTTCTGCATGTCTGGCAGGGACAAATCTCTTACTTACCAAAAAGAATTACAAGGATGTAGCTACATTAACAATCCTCTGCTTTTCCATAACATCGACAGCACCGTGTCATCACAAACATATTCACAAATAACATAGGTATGTTTTATTTTCCCTTTTCAAATCTAAAGGTTCAAAAATATTTGTGGTACATTCAGTTAAGAGACACTTATTCACACCGTAATTTTGATCATAGAAGAAAAGCCACCTCACTTCCCAAGTGACACCTCGCTTCCCAAAAGACCTCTTAGTTAGGATAGGAAAGAATGCGAACTTGGAGGGGTTACAACAGAACCTTTTAATCTCAGTTTTTAAATTCCATGAAATTCTTTAATGATACTCATTCCAAGAAATGTCAACATATCTCTCTTGCTACAAAATCTCCATCTACTATATTAGAATTTTGATGCATAATTTCTTTTGGCTTATAACAACTTTTATAATTGGTGATTGTCATGATCTACGGATTACTGACACCTTACTCCTTTGGTTACATAGGTTTGATGAAAGCAATGCAGTAAGTAATAAGATTCATTTAACGAAGAGAATAGAATAAAGGAACTAGAACAAAGAGAGTCCCCAAAACAGCAAGGAAGGGAGAATCGTGAGTTTAGTGATCGATAGTATTGTAGAAATATGGCTTTAGGTTTTGTATCTCACACAACTGTGTGTAGATTTATGTTATTGATTTATACTTATAGTAGATACAGAGTACAAGCTGTTACAGAGATAAGGATGCGTGAACTAAGTCTACAAAAGAATAGGAAGACTAGAAACAGAACTACTAACTATCTACAAGAGAGGAAGACCAAAAACTTGTCACAACAGCGCATATACAAAGTAAGTTATCTGTTGACCAGATAAACTTAACACCCCCCCGCAAGTTGGAGCGGTAGAGCCTGAACGAACGCCAAACTTGCTAACCAGACGACCAAAAAGTGGAGCTCCCAAAGGCTTTGTGAAAACATCAGCGAGTTGATCATAGGACGGTAGATGTGTAGGTAATATCAATCCACCCAGTAACTTTTGACGAACAAAATAGCAATCAATTGTTTAGTTCGTTTGTGAAAAATAGGATTTTAAGCAATGTGAATTGCTGCTTGACTATCACAAGAAACAGTGATAGGAAGAGGACATGAGATGTTCATATCTTTGAATAAATAGAATAACCATTGAAGCTCAGCTGTCAGATTTGCTAAAGCACGATATTCAGCTTCAGCAGATGAGCGTGCGACTGTAGGTTGTTTCTTTGATTTCCAAGAAACGGGACTATTACCTATGGTAACAAAATAAACAGTAGTAGAACGTCGAGTAATTGGGAAACCAGCCCAATCAGAGTCTGTGTAACCATGAAGAGATAATGAACTGGATGAGGACAGAAAAATGCCATGTCCAATAGTTCCTTTGAGATATCGTAGAATATGATGAGCAACATCCATATGAGCTGTTCTGGGATGTTGCAAGAACTGACTCAGATAATTAACTGAGTATGTAATGTTTGTCCGAGTTACTGTGAGATATAACAAACGACCTATTAGACGACGAAAAGAGCTTGGATCTGTTAATTCCGTACCATCCGTAGGAAGTAACTTGAGTTTGGTATCCATTGGAAAAGATGATATACGTGCCCCTGTGAGGCCAGAATCCTTCAGGATATCAAGTATATATTTTATTTGACAAAGAAATATACCCTTGGGAGATCGAGAGACCTCAATGCCTAAAAAATACTTTAAACAACCGAGATCTTTGATCGAAAAATGAGAAGCCAGACGCAGCTTGAGAGATTTAATAAAGTTATCATCTGTGCCAGTTATAATGATGCCATCGACATAGACAAGAACAAAAATAGAGGTGGTACCTCGGTGATATGTGAAAAGGGAATTATCACATTTGGACTTTTTGAAACCTTCAGATAGTAAAATTGAAGAAAGCTTCGCTAACCATTGACGAGAGGCTTGTTTGAGACCATAAAGAGATTTTTTAAGTTTAAAATCTTGAGACTCACCTTTTCGTGCTAAGCCAGGAGGAATCTTCATGTAAATTTCTTCATCAAGATCCCCTTGAAGGAACGCATTATTGACATCAAGTTGATGAAGAGACCATCCTCGTATAGCTTCAATAGATAGTAAGACACGAACAGTGACCAACTTAGCCACTGGTGCAAAGGTATCGTAGTAATCAATTCCTTCCTGTTGAGTATAACCTTTGGATACAAGTCGATCCTTGTATCGTTCAACAGTGTCATCAGCATTGAACTTAATCTTGAACACCCATTTGCAGCCAATGGTTGTTTTTCCAGGAGGTAAATCAACTAAGATCCAAGTATTGTTTGCTTCTAAAGCAATGATTTCCTTGGCCATAGGCGTGCACTCGAAGAATGGCAGAAACAACCAATCTCCTTCACAACGGAGGACATGCCAGCAGGAGCAAGAATGCACTTTGACTCTCTAGTAGTCACCATGCCTATTCAACCACACTCCAAATAGGAAGAAAGTGAAGGTGATAAGGGGCGACCATGGACATTAACAAAATCCTAGTGGATACTGGAAGTTCAGTTGATATATTATTCTACCACGCATTCAGAACTATGGGATACAGCGACTCAGACCTGATCCCATCTACATACACAATCTACGGATTCAACAGTGTCGCATCAAGGCCAAAGGGCGAGATTACCTTGGTCATTCCCACGGGAACTTTAGAAACAATAGTCACTTTCTGTGTAGTGAATATAGAGTCTCCATATATGCCATCATCGGGAGGCCTTGGATTCACGGGGTAATGGGAGTCGCAACAACTTATCATAGACGAATTTGGTTCCCCATGCCGTCAGGAATTGGAGAAATCCTAGGAGACCGCACCAACGCGAAGAGATGTAATGAAGCGGATGTAAAGCAGTATGAGGGAAAGGCAAAATTAAAAGAGAAACAAAGAGAGAATGTAAAAGATGATAAGCGAGCGGAAAGGATGATGATCAATATGATAAGATTGGGAGAAAAGAATCAGACGGCGAAGAAAGGAAGCCGGAACAAACTTCCAAGGCAAAAAACAAAGAATCATCCCGAATCAGGAATGAGTAGCGCGAGTACAAAGTTGTGGAAGATAAAAAAGATATTGAAACGCGGAGGAACAAGAATGTCTCACAAAGTTGATCAGCCGCAAAATTCATTCCCCGAAAAGATAATAGCACTAAAAAATCACGAACACCATTAGGAGATAGATGACTCATTGCAAGAAGTGTTTATGAATACTCATGCACAACTCGAATTGCTCAAAATAGGAAGGAACATTATGTTCAACCTGAAAAGAGAGCAAGGTAAAAGCCTGCAAAATTTGGTATCAAGATGGAAGACGCAGTATAGCGAAATCATAAGCCATGCTGCCAGCAACCACCCAATCAGCAACAAAGGCAAAGGAGAAATCGTGGAATAACAATAAGAAACTAAGACTGAAGGCAAAAGCAATGAAACATGTCGTACAAAAGCTATTATCTGAAAGATCAAGCACAATGGCGAAATGATGAAACAAAGAAAAGCAGGCAATGTATCGAATCAAAGAAACTTTACTATGAAGCAAAGTTCTTTCTATAAGAAAGCAAACAAAGGCGAAACAAAATCTCCGCAACAAAGTTACAAAATTTTCTCGTAAGACCTCAATAGGGGGCAGCAAGTTACTATTATAAAAAAACCTCTAACTAGGGAAGCTGGGACTACGATTGTGGCGTGTCAACTTAGTTCGCGCTGTCATGCGACAGCGTTTTAACACGATCGCGTAAGAGGCGCGACCATAAGCCCTAACGCGCGTCATAATTGGGGCATCCTGGAGAAGTCACTATTGGGGCAAAACAAAGCCTATTCGCTGGAGGCCACTGAGAACGAACCACTCAGCGAAAAGTTATCCGGTAAGGGGTGTCGAAACATAGACGGTGGAGATAGTAAAAGGCATGGCATGGTTCTGCACTTGGTCCAAAGAAACCCCACTTAGGGTGTGATCTTGCGCCCAAAGCCACGTAGGTGAAAGGCAAGAGGTCACGACAACACTGGTTGTTGCATAACTGGATGGGAGGAGCCCAACTGAAATGGTTAGGGGTGACTTTCTTGAAGGGGCGATTCAGGGTGAATATAAATGGACGGCATCCTCCACTAGGGAGCTGATTGTGTCAAAGACGGCAATGTACTGGGGCTTTTTACTCACGGGAGTATCTAAGGCCTGGTATATTGTCGCATAAATAACCTGAGGAGGTAAAAATACTAACACAGTTAAGGAGAGATCGATGGACAATGACTCGCAAGAGCACATGGAACTGAGATTTCGTCACCCAATGTTGAAGACCCTCCCCAAGGCGACCATAAGTCCTTTAAGTTCTCTATGTGGGGAGGCAATAAGACCTTAATTAGGAGGAAAGTAAGACCTACAAGATCGTGCGAACATAAGGAGTGCGAAAGACACAGAGGCATGGAAAGGTCACGCAGAGGCATGAAGGAGACATATTCCCCTCGAGCTAAGTATTACGAAATTCATAAGTTCAAATATTCTAGTGACCACAACATAACAGAAAATACCTCAGAAAACATCTACGTCATCATACTTATCCCAATATCATGTAGTATGCATAATAGGAAACTTCTTCGTGCGCGCATATCAAACCTAAAATATACGATAAATCTCACACATACGGATCGCAGAATAAGTAGTTAACATGCATTTAATTTTCCTTTTTTTGGCATTTATTTATATTCGCAAGAATGTGGATCTATTTCTGGCATACCTTATCATCTTAGAAAGCATAATATAGCTAGCGCAAAACGACATTTGCATAATAAGATAATGAACTTCCCTTGGAGGTGGGAAGCAGAGGCAAGTATGAGAATACTAAGACTTATGTGCTTCCCACCCCCTCAGTCAAATACCTAGAAACATGCTAAGGTTAAATAAAAACTAGAATTGCTTGTCCCATCTTAAGTGCAGAAATAAAATAGTCAAAGACAAATTTTTCCCCCCAAGCTTGGGAGCACCCAGAACAAAGAACAAGTCAGAGATACTTGCGAAGATCTAAGAAGGAACGGCATCAAGAACATCCTGAGAGGAGTTTGTAACCTCGGGCGCAGGAACAGCTTGGACGGAGGCATCAGCAACATCAGAGACCCGCTGGTTTAAAACATCTCCTTCTCTCTCGACATCGCCAACGAGCCAGACTCCCCAGCACGATCACCCAAAGGAGAAGCCGCGTTCAGATTTTCCTCTTCTTCATGATCACAGAAAGCAAATTGAGGATAAACTTCGCGTGGAAGCCCATGCTTGTCGCAAACCCAATTGACTGCAAGCTGAGATTCTTCGTTCACGCGATGCTGGGTCGCCTTGGAGTATTTTCTACCAGCCCCTTCTACGAAAAACTGATACTCTTGATCCAAAGTGGAATAAGAATGCTCCAATTCCTCCTTGGCCTTTCTCAAATCATCTCCTGCGAAACTTCAGCTGCTAGGCGAGAAGATGAAGAAAATTGTCGGGAAGCAGAATCTCGTTCTTTAAGAGCTTTGGTCAGACCCTCCTGAGTAGTCGCAAGCCTCTTCTTCAGCACGATTATTTCCTCTGCGAGAAAGAGGTGTTATAGCAATAGAACTTAAGAAGGAAAGCAAGACTGAGGAAATAATTATGGCAGCCTTTGCGACTACCTTTATTCTGCTAAATAACTACATGAAGATCATGCGAAATTACAGGACGATGGTTAGCATTTTGAAATAACTGAAGATATTTTAAAGCTTTATCTCTGCTATGGCAGGCTTCGTCCTTTTCCTCCGACAGTCTCGCCAGCTTTGATGCCAGACCATTTGGCACCTCCTTCTGAGATCGAAGGGAACTCTGCAATAAATTGCGATCCCTAGAAAGCCTATAGTACGCACCATCAAAAGAAAGCTTGTTATTCTTTAGACCGCGAATGTCTTCAGACAAAGTTCGATTCTCGTCAAGAAGAGCGCGATTCAGCATATTGGACACCTCTAGAGCCCTGACAAGCTGACCAGACAAGGAACAATGCTGATCCGAACGAACACGCCAACCAGAATTGTCAATTTGATGACCCACTACTTGATCACGTAAACTTAGGCGGCCATTCTCCAACTGAGTATTTGAGCTTTAACGGCGCCGCATTCACCGCGAGCATCATTTACGGCAAATTCAAACTCATATCGTTCGGATGTGCGTTTTCGGTTTAAAGATTAATTACGAAAGGCCTAAGAATCAAGAAGGATTGTGCGAAAGCAAAGCATGCGAGAAAACAAAGAGATATACAGAGTCTCACCTTTAAGCTCTTCATTCTTCATTCTCCCCAGAAGATAGCTCGGACAACTGCCTCCTCAAATCATCAATGATCTCCTCGGCCTTACTAAATTCCTCAACCTGAACCAAAAGAGGTCGAAATTCCTACAATGCCAAAGCATCAGAACCAAGACGAATGAAGAAAGAAATAAACACAACAAAGAAGTTTTAACCTCAGATTCGACAGTAGTACGTTTATCGCGCTTGGAAAGTTGAGACGACTCAGACTCAGTCTTCGGAGGCGACAAACCTAATGCAATGGAAATTAAACCCGACCATTGCGAAGCTTCAGCATCCGCATTGGTTGCAACAACGTCTGCGATATTTTCCTCTTTCGTGGTAACAATGTCGGGAGAAGAAGAAAAACTAACTGTCATCTAACCTTTCACTGGCGCAGCAGCAGCAACAGGCATCAGTGTCAGCGGACTCACAACGTGTATGAGAGCCCCACTACACGAACTCCTTCTTTTTTTGAGGAGAACCCTCCCTACCAGGCGACAATTTCCGCTTGCGAGGATCCTTCCTTGTAACCTTTTTCTGATCACCAGCAGGGTTTACCGGAGGCTTGGACGGAATGGGTCTAAAGGCAGAAAATTCAAGTATGGGAATACTAAGATTAAGATAAACATTGAGAACATTCACAGCAGCAGCAGAAAAACTCAAGAATACGAAGAACTCAAAGAAACTTAATTGATCATTAAAAACTCAAGCAAAACACATAAGTACTTACCGAGGGGACGATTCGTGGGAAGAAGGAACAGCGGATTGGCTTGACATAATGGCAAATCTTACAAAAAAACAAACTTCACAAGAGTAGGTCCTTTAAGCAGAGAAGAAGGAGAAGTAAGATGAACAAGACAAAGATAAGTCTCTCTTTCTTTCCAGAAGTATTTATTGAAACATGCGAACCGGCTATGGAAGTAACAGGTAAAAATGGAAACCTAGATGTGTCAATCGAGAAGAAGAGAAGTTACTGCACGTGGAAATAATCATACGGGAAAACCTGAAAAGTGTCGGGTAAAAGAGGAAATAAAGCCACAATGCGAAGCTAGGATTCTCGCATTATTCCAGTTGCAAAAGAATAACGCGAGAAGAGGCAAAATGTGGGGGAGAAATATCGCACATAGAAAATCTGCAACTTCGCTACAGCTAAGACAATCACTAGCACGAAAAAGAAAGAAATTAGGCGAAGAGCAATCACGCGATAACAAGAAAGAACGGAGAAGAACCACCACGCGACAAGTGCAACACGGCATTCATCAAGAAGAACATGATATAACAGCGTGAGAGACAGCGACATCTCCCCAAAGCCTGGCGAATAAGACAAACTGAAATAAGATCATCCAACAGAGATTTTACATGTGATCTTCAGTTGTCTTCTACTGATGTATTTTCCTATATAAGGATTTGAATGATAAAGAGAGAGGAGAGTTGTGATAGAATTCAGTCAAATGAGAGAGAGAGAGAGAATTCAGAGTTGTTATTAGAAAAGAAAAGAAGCCATTAGAGCTTAGTCTTGACATTTTCTTCTCCATTGTTATGTATCAAACATCTTTGTGATTATTGTAAGAGTATCATATATTCAGTATAAAGCATTTGAGAAGATCATACTAGTGTCAAGTGGTGTATAATATCATTAATGTTTAAGTTGATTCTCATGACTTAGGCTTTGTGCTATTATCATCTCATTGGGTGTAGTTGTGGGATTTTCCGCAACTACAATATGTTTTAGAGTTCCGATAAGTCTAGGAAATATGGGTTTGTGTTGAATGTAAAATTGTTGCAGGGAAGGAGATACGATTGTCATCAACATCAAGTGCATACTTCTTCACTGTCAGAAACACGCCCTTCAATTACTCGACAGAAGTCCCAAGCCAGTTCTGGCATAGCTTTGTGCAGCTGCAGGCCATGGTTTTTTTATTGAAGAGCATGGAAACCTAAGCCTACTTGGACATAGACAGTGAAGAATATCCCTCAACATAGGTACTTTTTCCCCTTATACACATTTTTTGTTCTTTTTCTTTTGGTGTTCTATTGTCGTTCCATGTGTACATTATACTGGATTCTATTAGGTTTTTCTTTTTTTTATTCAAATTGTGAACATATCTTTTGGTTTAAATTGTTAATGTTAGTTTTACAAATTTTACAATACACTATACCAGTATATGGCTTTAGCTGGAATTGATGGAGCGAAAGTTGATGTGCAGAGCATTTTAGACATTTTAAGAGCTGGTGGAAGTGGGCAGGGAAGGATTGGGGGAAGATTCAGCAGGTAAACATGTGAATGAGGGTGATTGCGTCCTAAGGAAAGTCTCCCATGTTTGTCATTCTTTTTCTTACCGGTTATTTTCTCAATTTTCTCAAGTATGTTGATGAGGTTTATTTAATCTTACGTTATTTTGGGAGTTGATTTTTGGAATTTGCTATGTTCAAATGATTATCTGAAATAAATGTAGCCTAGCTTTGTAAATAACGTGCATGATTATCTGCATCTGGGAGTATGCTGATGCGTTCATGGTATTCGTTGAATTTGTTTAGGGTGATCATTTGAACTTAGCAAATTTGGCTCACCTGCGGATTGCTGAAATTCACTGCTATGACAAGTGTAGTTGAAATTGATTCGGAGAATGGAAATAGCATAAAACGATGACACCATAGAGATATTAAGTATTCTTTTCAAACCTATCAAGAAAAATTATTTGATAGGTTTTTTCTCAAATTGTAGAAGACAAGGACTATCCTCGGTTTTGGAAATTTGATTTGCGAGATATGAAGTTCAATGGTTGATTAAGAAGTTACAAACCTATCAAATACTTATGAATCAATCACTTATGAGAAATTGCTCATTAACATTAAAGCAACTCTATACACCTGGTTTTCTATGTATAAAGAGCTTAGGATCTTTACTTTTGATGATTTTATGTGTAGATGGGAAAAATTTAAAAACAACATGTAATCCCATCGCTTAACTATTGTGATTATTGTACTTTGTGTTTTTCTTGTGCTTTCTCGGCACTCTTGGAATGAATTTGCTATTTCGAAAAAACATAAACACCCACGTCTAAAGAGGAAAACAAAGGACATAGTCAAATGAAAACCAATAACTATCATGAAACAAATCCATTTGTAAATCTGCTATACGGGTTGTTTAATAAAGTATGTACTAATAGTTGGGTGCCGTGGTAGCACTAGGGCCGGAATCAGTATAATTCGACCATAAAGTGGTGTTCATACATGTTGACATCCTCCATAGATTGCTAATTTGCATCTTGCATGCTAGCAAAAGTTTCCTTCCACGAGTATAACCACCAAAAGTAATCTTCTCCTTCATAGGTAAACGGAGTAAAATCTAGGTATTACTAGTGATGATGATGACAAATTACTAGCATCAACTGAAATCTTACCTAGCATTAATAATGTTAATTCACCATTAAAGCTGTAAGTTGAAAAGGAAATAAATACAAAGGTATATGCAACTATATTGTTTCAATAATCATCCGAATTAAAGTGGTTCTATTTTTCTGAGGAGATGGTCTGGTGTCCAATTTATACAACAACTACTTAGGAGTCTTAATCTTCTGAAACAACAGCTAAATCTGAAGGTGGCTGGTTGTAATACTGTTGAACAACCAAAACGGAAGCTGTTGTGGAAAGATCTGGTGAAACTAATAAGCTTCCTATCGGACCAAGTTCTGGACAATCCCCACTTCCGCTTAGAAGAGGCTGCACAACACAAGTTGGCATGCGACCAACTAAATATAGACTGCATTTACTGAATTCTTGAACAACAGCCACAACTTCCGCAGAATTTCTAAGCAATCTATTCTCATATTTTAGTGAAGGGTTCTGGAGGATCTGCTTTTCGAACTCAGATAGGACTTTCTCATCGAGTAAACGACTTTCACTATTACTACCCTCATTCATTTCAATGACAGCAATATCTCCACCGGATTCAAGCTGCATTGTGATGTGGATGACTGCTAATTTGATACCTGGATGCTCAGCCATGCGAACACCATAAGCAAGCGCTTCACGGTCGTCACGGCCCCCGAAGAATACAACGGTAATGGAAGAAGAAACATTACTTGCAGACACTTGAGAGGCCCCACCAAGGCTACGGTCGACAAGGATACCTACAGAGCACGGTGCATTTTGGAGAACCTTGTGATTTACCCACCGAAAATCTGTACGTGTATTTTCGAGAGCCCCATCTACTCTTTGGTGCTTGTGAAATGGGAGGATAATCATTGCTGCTTTCTTACTTTCCGCACTAGCACAGATATCCTCGTGCATATTCGACAGACCAGAGATGGATGTCATTGGTCTAATGGAGACATGACTCAACTGCTGGAAAGTATCAAATGCGACGACAATGTGGTCTGAGTCTTTCCTCCCCTTATTCCAAAATGGTAATCCATTTTGCCGTGCCTTGTGTACCATGAGAATTGCAGACGATCTCTCAGATAGCTCTGTTAAGTGCAATGCGTAGACACGTAACCCTTCTTGTCTTCCACTGCCACGAGACGCCTCAATGAGATTTATCATTGTAGGGATATTCTTTGTACTATGGAAGCATGCCAAGACCCGAAGCTGGGAACTGACGTCTATGCTCTCTATCGTTCTATTCTTGTAGTCAGCTCCCATCAGGCCTGCCCTTTTCGATGGCTTATATATAATCATAACGATAGGTGTTGTGATGAAGGTTGTGAAGAGAGCCATCAAAACCATGATGGCAAAAGTTTGATCATTCAACACCTTTCGGTCTTTGCCAATGTTAAGGACGATGAGTTCCACCAAACCTTTACTGTTCATAAGAACACCCAAAGTAAAAGACTCGCGCCAAGGGACCTTACAAGCACGGGAAACTCCGATAACGCCGACAAGCTTCCCAAAACAAGCTGTGAATATAACCAAGACAAGAAGACCCCAAGATTGAATCCCTTGAATAGTGGCCACATTAGTTTTCAAACCACTTGAAGCAAAATATAACGGAAGGAATAGGCCGGATACCAAATCTTCAACCTTTTCAACAAGAGAGACACCTAATGGCCCTTCCTTTGGCACAAGAATTCCAAGAACAAAGGCACCAAAGAGAGCATGGATACCAATAACATCAGTCACAAATGCAGCTGCAAGAACAACACCTAAGGTGGCACAAATGTATGTTTCTCCAACAGGTTCACCTTCATGCGTGCGTTTAGCCATCCATGCAAAGAGTGGTCGGAATATGACAATTGCTCCCGCAACAAATCCACAGCCACAGAAAAGAACCCAAAGAGCCACAATCGGGGAATGACCTGAGCTAGAAAGAGCAACAGCTAGAGCAAGTAGGATCCAGGCCGTCACGTCGTCTACAGCAGCAGCCGACATAGCCATCCTACCTACATCCGTTGTGAGGAGTTTGAGCTCGGCTAGAATACGGGCTAAGACAGGGAAGGCAGTGATGGAAAAGGCTACGCCCATGAATATGAAAAACGGTAGACCGTCAACGTCTTTTGATATTGTATTCTTAAGGACAAATGATGTCCCAATTCCTAAAGCAAATGGTACGGAAATTCCAGCAAGAGAAATGCTGAGAATTCGCTTTCCGGTCTTAGAAAGGGATTTTGGGTCCATTTCTAAACCAACTAAGAACATAAAGAAGATGAGACCAATGTTGGCTAAAGTGTCTAAAACCGTAAGGCTTCGTTTAGGAAAAACTGCATCCAGGTATGTCTTATTACGACCTAGAGCTGAAGGCCCGAGCAATATACCACCCTACAAGGTTCAAGGAAGTAACAGCTTAAGCTAGCTTGAAGTACGATGACAACTTATATAAATACGGAATTTTAAATAGATGACCATGTGGAGAAATACATTTAAGAACAAGAAGGGCTCAGATGGCTTTGAATTTTGGGTTCAAATTGCATTACGGTCAGCCTGGAGGTACAAGGTTTGTGTGTTTTGATCACGAAATACATTAAATTTTATTTGTCTTTGTCGACGGATTTTGGTTACTCAAGTTCGCATGGAATTGTAGAAGCGTATTTTGATAAGGCTTGTGGGTTTGGATCACTATTTAACGGCTGTTTACCCAAATAATTCACTGATTTTGGCTAAGACATAGATTTCCTTTTACCCATTTATAAAAATTTGTGAAAAACAAATATATTTTAGCATGTATAATCCATATAAAAGATGTGGCATGATCAATGTTGTGATTTCGTGATGATTATTTGTAAATCACATACTTCTATTGTACTCATAGGCCAAATTGAAAAAGTGAAAATATCTCTTTTTCCAGAAACGGAGGGAGTAGTTGGGATTTGATTTAGCTCGGCATTGAGTTGAGTTTACTCTGACTCATCAATCCAACTCGGTCCTAGTCAAAGTATTTTAAGGGCATGAACGTCTTTTGATATAGCTCAATTAATGCCATGTGTACACTAACGTCTGTTATCCGTTTTTTTTTTAAAACGGGACGGAAAATGTCTAAGTATGGGCATTTAATATATAATAAAAAAAAATGTAAACATTTTTTTAATTGTATTTCCCCACATGGACATTTTATTAAAAACCCCGTATAAATATCTAAGAAGAAAAAAAAAAAAATTGACGAAATATAGGAGTAAAAGAACTTACAATGATTTCAGCAACCACACGAGGCTGTTTTAGTGGCCTTAAAAGATAAGCAATACACCGAGTGAGAACAAGCACAAGGCATATCTGCACGATGAGAAGAGGAACCGCAAAATCTAGCGGACTGTCCCCTTGGAAAGCTCCATTGGATGTTGCCTTCATTGGAGGCGGACAGACAGGTTTGGTAGCATTAGACGCCATTTGATTCCACAATCACTTCAGATCACTTGCGCCTAAATCACACCAGAAAACACCATGTATTAAATGGCAACTCAAATATAAATTTCGAATCTAAAGGTTCATTTTTGATCAAGTGTTGCCTACCATGCGATATGGCCTGTTCTTTGGACCGAAAGGATATGGCCTGTTCTTTGGACCGAAAGGAATAACAGGGTGTTTAGGATCTTTACTTTTGATGACTTTATGTGAACGGGAAATATTTAAAGACAACATGTTATCCCATCGCTCAACTATTGTAACTCTTGAACTTCTTATTTTTCTTGTGCTTCCTCAGCACCCATGGAATGAATTTTGTTGTTTCGAAAAAGAAAAAAAATATATACACACTAATCTTCTAAGTGTTACCTCCGGGTTCAAGACATGGTTTTGACATCTTTTGCCCATTCTATATTTGCCACTTCCATCATTTATGCTTCAACATTTTTTTTTAATTATTTTTTTTAAAATCTAATTTGCCATCTGGCCATGGCAACAAGTCAACTTTAGCACAAGGAAATTTCCATTTTTTACGTCATGATTGATGGTTCATAATGTTCATCCTCGAAACAAAATTAAGAACCAAGTTTTTTTCTTGCTTAATTCATTCATTGTTTCAAACAAAGAGTACGACCTAAAAACTGAAAGCACCGATGAAACTAGAAAAATAATTACCCCGAAGTTTTATTTGTATCTTGCATTAAAAGAGAAAGCATTGCAACTAGAAAATTGCTCAAGAACAAGTATCACCATTTGCAGTAACAACAAATGCATTAGTATTAAAAAGAAAGCATGGCAAGTAAAGATTATAAAGAATAGACGATTCATATTTCAGTAATACAACATATTTAAAGATTGACGAAGCAAGAATGTTACCTTAAAATGGAGTGTCTGATGCCTTCGACCGAAATCTGATAAACAGAAGAACCGGCAGAGTCTGAAGAGTCACTTTTTATGGACTTCTAGCAGTGTTTGAAATCCAAACTTAGTTTGTTTTCTTTTTTGTGTGTAAAGATTCAAGAGAATCTAACACCATTTATAAAAGGCATTTCGTTGGATCGGATAAGATTAATAAAATCTCCCACTAGGCCATTACAGTCTTCTCTGGCGAACGTGAATCCCTATTAAAAAAAAAAGAGGAAAAATGAAAAAAAGTCTTCTCTGCAAACAAACTGTGACCGTGACAATGTATCAAAGCTTTATTTTCTGAACACTTGTATTTTATTCTTAATCAGCAAACAAGATACGACCGGCCTCTAGGTATGAATGCATTCACTGGGAAAATGGAACAGCAAATGTGGAATATGTGGATGGCTTATAAGAGAAAAAAATAGCAGCCAAAAAAGAAAAAAATAGTAATTTATCCCACAACTTAATTAATCTATGACTTTTAATTACGTGGAACCCCTTCGCCTCCAAAACGATTTGTGGAATGGAAAACTGAGTAGAATAATCGGAAATGATAGATTTGTTGGGTTCAGAGCCATCTAAACATGCTAATTAATCTTGTGGAAATAAACTAGCTAACAAGAAACACTTGATCTGTTGGATTGCTCCATGAACCTCACTACGATCTAGGATACGAAGAAGAGAAAGAGACAAACAGATGCAAGCCATAAATAAAAGTAACAAGAAATAAACTACTCACGGATTTAACGTGGTTCAACAATATACACGATGTGTCACTACACCAAATTCCCGGATTAGTAACTAAAATTCGTAACGGCTCATAAGCCGTTATAAATTTTCCGTTACAAATGGCCGTGACGAAATGGTTGTAACAGGAAGAAGCCGTTACGAAGCTTGTAATAATTCGAAACACGGTTCAGCCGTTACGAAATGTTTTTAGGCGTGAAAAAGTGACTCTTCATGTGATAAACAGAAGAAAATGTATATAAGAAGAACCGGAATCATGGAATTTTTATGGAATTCTGTTTATGGAATTCTGTTTAAGCTTGTAATAAGCTAGTCTGAAGAGTCACTTTTTATGGAATTCTGTTTGAAACATGGAATTTTTTGGGTTAATCAACACTTTTGATAACATATTTCAGTTTAAACACTTTGTGATTAATTTAGGGTTGCGAATTTGTTATGTTTGATAAAATTTGTTCATGTCACTTGTAGAATCAAGGGATACGGCAGGTGTGTAAATATATCTGTTAAAGTAGAGCATGTGGACTCTCAGTTCCAATGTATGGAAGCCAGCGGTATGGTAGAACATAGTAGTCATGATGATAAGAGCTTGGTACCGTATATTGACATACTAAGTAACCTGTCCGACAAATGCAAATTGGTGAAATTGGTGAAACTGAAGAGGTATTCATGGATTAAGAAATGGTGGGTTCTTCAAGATTGTGCCTTACGTTTCCTATGTGTGTTATCATTGGATAGGTATGTTTTTCGGCCTCTAGTTAGAACTTCACTAGAATTCTGTCATTTTCTCAGATCTTTTGTGGTATCTGAAACAAGGGCATGAATCTGTTTGGAGACTTTATTGGGGTTTACATCAGCTTAACTGCTTTTTTGCATGCAGCTTTGTACGTTAGTATATGCTTTAGATCATATCTTCTGATGACTTTTGCGATAAAACTTATTTCATTTGGCATTGTGCAGGTTTGGAGATTATGTTTCTGACCAGGTTGTTGCACCGGTGCGTGAAACTTGTGCACAAGCACTAGGGGCTGTGCTCAAATACATGCATTCTTCACTAGTTCATAAAACACTAAATATTTTGCTCCAAATGCAGGTAACTGTTACACATTGGACATTTTTTGAGGTTCTTCTTTGGTAGACTGGATTTGGAGATTTAGAGCGAACTTTATTTCTTATTATTCCACTCTGAAGTCAGTTCTCTCCCTTATTATTCAGCGCAGGCCAAAATGGGAAATTCTCCATGGGAGCCTCCTAGGTATCAAGTATTTGTTTGCTGTTCGTCGGGTAAGCTTCTCTACTTAATCTAAGTAACAAAAGATCTGAGAAGGTATATCCATATGTTTTTGAAATTTTGCATGCCCCTTAAAAAGGGAAGCTTCTGAGATTGTTTTACATGTTACACCTGGATGTGCTGACTTTCTATTTGAATTTCCTATTATCTTCGGTTCTGTCCAATGAAGGTCAGATTTTTCAAGCCTTGTCTATAGTTTGCGAACTGAAATATTCAGTTGACCAAATGTATGTCTACATCTGTTTTTGTGCAGTATTTTGAGCCTTGTCTATAGTTTGTGAACTGCAAATATTGAAGCTGTCATGTGCAATGGTCGGTGGATTTATGAAGGACAGGAAAATTCTAAATGTTTTTGTTTCAGGTATCCATTTCCTATGTGTTTTCTGTGCTGTGTTGTAATTTTTCTGTGTTATGTAAAGTATTTGAATTTGGATTGTTAAGACATAAAATTTTATTTGATGTCTAACGGAGCAGACTGAGAACTTTAAGCAGATTCGGGAGTTGGAATGAGCAACTTCTATAACCTGTAACCCAAACTCAGGTTCAAATCAAGGTAAACATTTCAGCGGTTTCATGTTGTTTATCATTTCTTCAGAGTACTGTGTGTTTTTTTTGTTTTGTTTTGGATATTGTTGTCGAATCTCTGATAACAGTTTATGGTGATTCTTGTGCAGACTCAAGAGAATGCCCTACTAGCTTCTTTGGGTGTTAAATTGGGAAGTGTATTATGTTGTTAACAAGTATTAGTTAGTTTCAGGGATTGAATTAGACTTATCGACAATGTGTTGCTCTTGATTGAATTAGATCCTTGTATAGTTTTTCCAACTTTAGACTCTCTAATATCTTTGCATATCCTGTTTGATGTCTTCAATTCTCTTAAGTGCCTTGTATTTCCATGGTTTTTTTCCTTCCCTTATGCACGTTTACACTTCTTTGAATACTTTCTAATGTAAGTTATCGTTGTTTGCAGGAAGAAGTTAGGTGTGGAAGTGTTATGTCGCGAAGTTATAGCTGCCATTTGGTATACAATTTCTTAGTTAAAATTATGTTCATAATCTTTGTACTACACATAATTTTTTGTATTGCCTTAGGACATAGGAATTCATCTAGTCTTTCAAATAAGTTGACTTGGGACAATGTGTAAGATTATATTATATTTAATGTGTGATTGAATCTATGGTTGAATGAAAAATGTAATTAAATTCCAGCGTATTTCCGGTAATTATTTTTGAATTCCGGGTTATTGCAGGCTGAAATGAACTGCGAGTCAATGTTGAACTAGTCAAAATGGTCAATATTGACTAATTTTGACCAGGTCAATGTTGACTCGCGGTAAAAAAATTGATGTTACAAAAAAATTCGTAACGGCTGAAATCTGTTTCAACCTGACAAGTAGTAACGGCTTCAGCTTGTTACAAATATGACACTTAGTAACGGACTTGGCCTGTTACGACGTCAGTGTTACAAAAAAATACGTAACGGATCTTGCCTGTTACGACTCGCCGCGTAGTAACGGCTTAAGTATGTTACAACCGGCGTTACAACCCAAAATTCGTAACGGCTCCGTTGCCGTTACAAAAAATTTGTAATACACCTTTTCGCAACAGGTAATAGCCGTTACAACCCCGATTCATAACGGCTTAATTCTGTTTCTAATCCCAGAATTTGGTGTAGTGTGTGAATATTTTCTACATCCACCAAACGGCTACGACCTATTTCTTTATTATATATAGAACCACCAATTGAGAATTACACAAGAATTGAAAAATCAATTAATCGACTCACCACAATGTGACCGAACACAAGAACTCTCACAAACGCCCAATAAATCCAAAGTAGTGTCTTCACCCATACGAGATAATGTTTACCACATTATCAATCACAACGAGACGATCTTCTCTGCAAACCCTGACATAGATTACCATGGACTCCGCCTTCAGCTCAACACCAATAATCTAATCCAGCACCACCAAGATGATCTTCTCCTTAACAAGATGTTTTACCAACATCTCCATATGAATACTCCATAACGACATATCTTCCAACATCGATAAGCATTCCATAAGCACTATAATGATGTACTCCTTCCACAATTAATGGCCTTTCACGTAATCACCTTAATGGGTGGGATGAATCCCTCACATCTCTACGAGAATTACCTTGAGGATTTCATAGCTAAAACTCATAACCTATGCCTCCTTATATAGTAGACATATTACTTATCCTACAAGTTTAGGGTTTCCCAAATTGTGTATTAAGTTCCTAGACTTTAGGAATAAGTAAATAAATTTGGCTTAATCCTAAATATTTGACCGACTTAGTTTGGTTTTCCTAAACCTAAACTAATCGACCCAAAATATGTTTGAGTCTATCCTAAACTCAACACCGACCTAACCTACAATTCCCCACCTAGGATCATGCATTTATGCATGAGACGATCTACTTGTTCTCCCTTAATCTTCTGAACATCGATTGCACCATCACTGGTTGCCTACGTATCCTCAATTGGAATCAAATCGAACGTAGTTCACGCAAATTGTTCCGTAGAAATCCACCAGAAGACAGCAAACCAAACTTGAACGTTACTAACTCAAGAATTAACAATCCAACCTATTGGTGATTGTGCAAATCTCCACCTCAGCAAAAAACTTATTAAGTCGATCAACAAACCATCATAATACGATCACCCGTTATGCAACTTCTTGAGAAAATACACCTTACTCTTATATGTTCACAACTCCATATTGATTGGCATCATTATAGGTGTATTGCATGCCAACCCAATCAAATTATACACGATTGTTGTCCATATGCTGCTATCGAACTTAGTTATAGTCATTATGCGCACTTGAGCCTTCGTCAGCCACTTCAAACTTGTGCCATACTAAGAACACAACTCCATATTGTCCTGCCTTTATCCACCTGAGTTAATATTCCTCTACACTTAAGCCACTAACTCCAAGTTGCGCACCATACCCATAACGGATTACATCCATACTATTTGATCACCAAATAAAACTACCATAGTAGCCTCCATGCGTCTTCCTAAGCATTACCTTAGCAGAACCACAATGTTCATTTTTGTATCTAAACTCCAGCCAAGTCAATTGCTTCTTCAAACAACTGATTACACACATGCTCTCTCCACGATCATGTCCACCAAAGCGAGTTAACGAGATACTTTGTGTTAGTTTATATAAAACCAACCTTCATGTTAGCTTCCAAGAAACAAAATATCTTGTATGTTCCAAAGCATATTGAGCATGACTCTAACTGCGCACCAAATACAACCAATCCATGGATCATTGTCACTGCGTGCCAATCTCGAGCTCATCTCTATGAATCTTTCTTTACCGATCCTATCTCCTATTGGATCATGATTCTACGACCATATATCACCAATTGAGTTCTACTCATCCATGAAAGCTCATCATATCTTCGACCACTGCATACATACCAGAAAACATGTCCAGATTAAAAGAGACTTTGACAACTGACACACCAAACTTCTTACCATTTCAGCAACCTCAACGGGCTTTGACAACAATATCCTTTTACATGCTTTAACATAATTTTCAAGATATTCTTTTATCAATTTCTTAGAAAGCATGTAGTTTCAACTTCATGATAGTCAAACCACAATATAATTCGGACTTGGACAGAACTATGACTAACCTCGAAGAATTCACTGTTACCCTCGTAACAATGTATAATGTCACACATTCTGACTTGTGCATATCCCTTTCCCAATCTTGCTCCAAACGTACACCAACGTTGTGAAATCTGATAATCTGTCCTTCATACAAAGACCCAATCACACGCCATAATCTGAAACCTTTGGGGACTTATTCAAGATCCAAGTAATTCAAGACATTGTTGTATTTACTTTCTCATGCTATATAAAGAAAATAACTTGATGGAAACTATATCGTTGTTGAACCAAATTTCTCAAAAAAAATATCTTTACCTTCATCTCTATAGGCTCTGTGACTATTGAAATTAATTTTAATAAATGTAGCAGACGAGCAAACCCCCATATATTAATATTGCTATAATGTAGCTCTCTCTAACAGAAAGTCCCACATCGATCATCAAGAAATCAAATAGCCAATGGATAATAAAGGTTGACGGAAAAAACACGCCGAAATTATAGCCCTACTCAAATTCATGCACCGTGTTTTCTCCTAAGTAGTATGCGCTAACTTCCATAGCCACACCACCGCACATATTCTGTAGTATTGTATCTTTATTCTTTAAACTCTTGAAGTGTCCAAGCGATACCTTTTTTATTCCTCACAACGGTTCTTTACCAAAATAGGAACGTATCTGCAACACAAATAGACCAACCTGTTTCTTCCAACGGTCTTGCACTTCAACCATCTATGATCGACATCAAATGGTGTACAACCAAACAAATCTTCGACTAGAACGTCATCGACAAGAATCAAAAGATCACAAACTATCTAGCTTCTGCATCGGAAACAATACGAGAGAAACTCCAGAAAATATTGTTCTACCCAACACAATGTCATACTCAACACAGACAAACAAACCCTACAAACTGTGTCGAAAAAACTGCTTCTTATACAATAATAAGAACCCATAGCTCCACCACAACCAATATCACATCTTCATCCAACAATCAATGTCCTGCAACTATTTTGTAGCCACATGCTTCAAATACTAATACTGAAAATCAAACTGCTCACTTCTGGAACATATCAAACCCTGGCCAACAGTCAATACTTCCAAAACAAAACCTACTACGAGATTTCCAAAATCCTTATTGCAACAATTAACTAAGGTAGAACGAATATGAATTCATCTTCACATTCTTCAACTTCAGGTTAAAGACAACTTAATAACATGATCCAACTGATGACGATTGATAACCAAATTATTATTTCCCTTAATCTGAAACAATAATGAGATTTTGACATGCTTATATTCCATCTTTACTTCCACCAACATACGAACCAATATTTGTATCCCAACTAGGATATTCTTGTCATCTTGTGTCTTCCCAAGCAAACACCAATTAATTGAAAACCAATCTACTCCGGTCTTTCAAACAGTTCAAGAATATTGTATGAAGTCTAGATAATAAATAAACTTACTTAAAGTCGTGTATATGGTTTATGGTCCAATATGTATCAATGTCAAATATCCAATGTAGAGCACCACAAACATCAAGACCATATATCTTGACCACATCGAATGCAGATCAGATGATATAATCCCATTCCTTTAAAAGTACGCTTTACTTTGCTTCGTTCCTGAAACTGATGAAATCAAATTGCACATATACTTGAAAACATCAAAATTTGCATCTTAGGAAGCTGTAACATCAAATCCTCACATACTTGATGAAACAAAATTCTTTGTCTTCAAAATTTTCTGCCAACTAGAAAACCCAAAACTTGTCTCTTCAGAAAATTCTACCTAACCTAAAGCTCTGATACCAATTGTTTAGGTTCAGGGCCATCTAAACATGCTAATTAATCTTGCGGAAATAAACTACCTAACAAGAAACACTTGATCTCTCGGATTGCTCCATGAACCTCACTACGATCTAGGATACGAAGAAGAGAAAGAGAACCAAACAGATGCAAGCCATAAATAAAAGAAAAAGAAATAAAGTACTCATGGATTTAACGTGGTTCAACAATATACACGATGTGTGAATATTGTCTACATCCACCAAACGCCTACGACCTATTTCTTTATTATATATAGAACCACCAATTGAGAATTACACAAGAATTGAATAATCAATTAATCGACTCACCACAATGTGATCAAACACAAAAACTCTCACAAACGCCCTATAAATCCAAAGTATTGTCTACACTCATACGAGATAATGTTTACCACATTATCAATCACAACGATACGATCTTCTCTGCACACCCTGACATAGATTACCATGGTCGCCTTCAGCTCAACACCAATAATCTAATCCAGCACCACCAAGATGATCTTCTCCTTAACAAGATGTCTTACCAACATCTCCATATGAATACTCCATAACGACATACCTTCCAACATCGATATGCATTACATAAACACCATAATGATGTAATCCTTCCACCATTAATGGTCTCTCACGTAACCACCTCAATAGGTGGGATGAATCCCTCACATATCTACGAGAATTACCTTGAGGATTCCATATCTAAAACTCACAACCTATGCCTCCTTATATAGTAGACATATTACTTATCCTACAAGTTTAGGGTTTCCTAACTTGTGTATTAAGTTCCTAGACTTTAGGAGTAAGTAAATAAATTTGGTTGTAGGTTAGGTCGGTGTTGAGTTTAGGATAAACTCAAACAGATTTTGGGTCGGTTAGTTTAGGTTTAGGAAAACCAAACTAAGTCGGTCAAATATTTGGGATTAAGCCAAATTTATTTGAACGACTTAGTTTGGTTTTCCTAAACCTAAACTAACCGACCCAAAATCTGTTTGAGTTTATCCTAAACTCAACACCGACCTAACCTACAAGATTGACCGAACTTTTATCCCGAGAAACCTACAGACTGAGACATGCCGTGTGACCCACCAACAACCATTACCATCCTGATGTTATAATCATTACCCTAACACACTTTTGGATCTCTCTCGGGTTTTTCTCTCGGGACAAAGTGCGGTGAGTCTATCATCTCCCGCAGAATAATTATAAACCATAGGTTGTATCTAACACTTTCCTCTTGGGTTTGCTGAACTCATCCCAGAGTAATATGCTCCTTTGTCAGCTTTCATTCACCAGAATGTATACAAGGATGCTGATCAAGATTTCTTCAGTCTTTATTCCCCTGCATAAGGTACTTCAAGTGTGCGTACATGTAAATTCTCCATCACATTTCCCCCCTTTAATGCAAGTAAGAGAATATCAAAGCATTACCTTTCATCACCGTTAGATTCCCTTATATTAATTCTTAACCATTAGATTTAGGAATATTCGAAGAAAAAATATCCGTCACAAAAACTTTCTGGTCACAAAATTCTGTATTTAAAGAAATGCCATTATTATAAAAATAAAGATAAATATTTAAAAACTTCACATTTTCCAAACCGTATGTCGGATTTTTATCAACTTTATATATTTGAAAATCCCTTTGAATTATTTACGCAACGAGCATAAATAACAATACTAAATTTTTGTTTTTCAATTTTTTTTATGCTTTTCCAAATTTTTATATGTTTTCCCTTTAAAAATTAGACATGGCATGGCTTAAGAATGAATTTAAAAAGTTTATACCTTCAAAAAATTGAAAAAATCTATAAAGAAAATTGATTTAAAAGTACACAAACAACGATCAATTTCGGATAAAAAATATAACATATGGTGTCAAAGCACCACCAAATTATTTACAAAGTAGAAGAAAATGGTATTGCCGACGTGCAACGCACGTGCTCACTACTTGTGGATTGTAAAAGCCCAACCCGGCCGTTGGGATAAACTATCCAAAAATGAAAAAGATTGAAAAATTCACCAACAAACACCAGTTCGATAAATACATTACAGTTCATGAAATTTGATAACAAAAGTAAGTTGCAATAACACACAGTTCATGAAATTTGATAACAAAAGTAAGTTGCAATAACACACAGGGAAAGAAAAAAAGTTATAAGAAAACGTCAAACCACACCCGGTGTGTATATAATGATGGTTGCTTACTAGTCCCTGTAACAGAAAATCAATAATTACTTGGAGTCTAAATCTTCTGGATACACAACAGCTAAATCCGAAGGTGGCTGATTGTAATACTGTTGAACAACCAAAACGGAAGCCGTTGTTGCAAGATCTGGTGAAACTAATAAGCTTCCGATTGGACCAAGTTCTGGACAATCACTCCTTCCATTTAGAACATGTTGCACAGCACCAGTTGGCATGCGACCAACTAAAAATAGACTGCATTTACTGAATTCCTGAACAACATCTAAAACTTCCGCAGAATTGCTAAGCAATCTCTTCTCATATTTTAGGAAAGGGTTCTGGGAGATCTTCTTTTCGAACTCAGATAAGACTTTCTCATCAAGTAAATGACTTTCAACAGGACTTTCCCCGCTCATTTCAATTACAGCAATATCTCCACTGGATTCAAGCTGCATTGTGATGTGGATGACTGCTACTTTGATACCTGGATGCTCGGACATGCGAACAGCATAAACAAGTGCTTCACGGTCGTCACGACCCCCAAAGAATAAAACAGTAATGGAAGAAGAAACATCACTTGCAGATACTTGAGAGACCCCTCCAAGGCTACGGTCAACGAGGATTCCTACGGAGCATGGTGCATTTTGAAGAACCTTGTGGTTTACCCACCGAAGATCTGTTCGTGTAGTTTCAAGGGCCCCATCTATCCTTTGGTGCTTGTGAAACGGGAGGATTATTATTGCAGCTTTCTTACTTTCAGCACTATTACAGATATCCTCATGCATACTCGACATTGCAGAGATAGATGTCAATGGCCTTACAGAGACGTGACTCAACTGCTCGAAAGTCTGAAAGGCGACGACAATGTGGTCTGAGTCTTTCCTCCCCTTATTCCAGAATGGTAATCCATCTTTCCGTGCCTTGTGTACCATGAGAATTGCAGATGATCTCTCTGACAATTCTGTTAGGTGTAATGCATAAACACATAAACCCTCTGGTCTTCCACTACCACGAGAGGCCTCAATGAGATTTATCATTGTCGGGATATTCTTTGTACTATGAAAGCATGCCAAGATCCGAAACTGGGAACTGCCATCTATGCTCTCTATTGTTTTGTTCTTGTAATCAGCCTCCGCCAGGCCTACCCTTTTTGATGGTTTATAAATAATCATAACTATAGGCGTTGTGATGAAGGTTGTGAACAGAGCCATCAAAACCATGATGGCAAAAGTTTGATCGTTCAAAACCTGCAACAAATGAAGGCAGCTCTATGAACTCTGGTACTACGTATTAATGCGAACAATAAACAAGACACCGGAAAAAAAATAAAAATTGATTACCTTTCGGTCTTTGCCAATGTTAAGGACAATGAGTTCCACCAAACCTTTACTGTTCATGAGAACACCCAAAGTAAAAGATTCACGCCAAGGGACCTTACAAACACGGGAAACCCCGATAACGCCAACAAGCTTCCCAAAACATGCTGTAAATATAACCAAGACAAGAAGACCCCAAGATTGAAGCCCTTGAATTGTGGCCACGTTAGTTTTCAAACCACTTGATGCGAAATACAGCGGGAGGAAGAGGCCAGACACCAAATCTTCAACCTTCTCAACAAGAGCGATACCTAACGGCCCTTCTTTTGGAACAAGAACTCCAAGGACAAAGGCACCAAAGAGAGCATGGATACCAATAAGGTCGGTCATAAATGCAGCTGCAAGCACAGCACCTAAGGTGGCGCAAATGTAAGTTTCTCCAACAGGTTCACCTTCTTGGGTTCGTTTACCCATCCACGCAAAGAGTGGTCGGAATATGAGAATTGCTCCCACAACAAATCCACAACCACATAAAAGAACCCAAACAGCAACAATCGGGGAACGACCTGAGCCAGAAAGAGCAACAGCTATAGCAAGCAGGATCCAGGCAGTCACATCGTCTACTGCAGCAGCCGACATAGCCATCCTACCAACATCGGTTGTGAGGAGTTTGAGCTCGGCAAGAATACGGGCTAAGACAGGGAAGGCAGTGATGGAATAGGCTACACCCATGAATACAATAAATGCTAGACCGTCAACGTCTTTCGATATTGTATTCCGAAGGACAAATGATGTCCCAATTCCTAAAACAAAGGGTACGGTAATTCCAGCAAGAGAAATACTGAGTATTCGCTTTCCAGTTCTAGACAGGGATTTTGGGTCCATTTCTAAACCAACTAAGAACAAAAAGAAGATGAGACCAATGTTGGCTAAAGTGTCTAAAACCGTAAGGCTTCGTTTAGGAAAAACTTTATCCAGATATGTCTTATTACGACCTAGAGCTGAAGGCCCGAGCAATATACCACCCTACAAGGTTCAAGAAAATGACAGCTTAAACTTGTTTGCAGTCTGATGACAACTTATACATATGACAAAACAAGGAAAAAGAAATTCCAAGCGAAATATATATAGCAGTAAAAGAACTTACAATGATCTCAGCAATAACACGAGGCTGTTTTAGAGGCTTTAGAAGATAAGCAAGAACCCGAGTAAGAACAAGCACAAGGCATATCTGCAAGATGAGAAGAGGAACCGCAAAATCTAGCGGACTGTCCCCTTGGAATGCTCCATTAGATGTTGCCTTCATTGGAGGCGGACAAACAATTTTGGTAGCATTTGACGCCATCGAATCCCACAAAATTTTCAGATCACTAGCGCCTAAATCATTCACCAGAAAATACCACGAATTTAGTCGCAACTCAAATATATACTATGGATGTAACAAACGTTAATTCAGTGAGCTTAACGGGGGGCCATTTTATTAGATTAGAAAGAGGTCATTTTATTTATGGCTTCTCTTAAATGTAGCCCACACTTTTATTAACCATAGCTAAAAAAATTTAAACTAAAATGAAAAAACAAAAATAAAAATAAAAAAAACAAACAAGTTTTAATATTTTTAAAATCCTTATTGCTCAAAATCAAAATAAATCCTAACTTTTTATAACAATTTTTATCGTAAGGGATATCAATTCTCAAAAATATTATAGATGACATGCACTGATGCACATCACACCAGCTAGGTAATTTTAAAAAATATTTTTTTATTTTCTATAATTGAATAATCCATTTTTCCGTTCTTAAATTCAACTTCTCAGTTCTTCAACAAAATTTAATTTATTATTTTAACTTTTTCAGATTATTATACTAGTAATTATTTTTATAATTAAGAGAAAATCATTTTACGCGGAGCGCTTTCCCGGTCATCTATAGAACCCTTATATAAAATTCCTTAAACTTGAGAAAAACTAGGTAGAGCTCTTATATGAAAAAGAAAGTGTGAGTGATAGGAAACTAAACCTTAATCTACTAAGTATCTCAAGTTGCCAATCTCAAAATCATAGTTAGAGAAAATTTTACCCAAGTCATCACAGGGATTTGAGAATCCTTATGTTCATCAATAGCATTAAGGATTAAAAACAAAATTAAAAAGAGCCGGTTTTCTAAACTCAAGAAATCAAAATTTAATGGAGTTTGATCTCCTTTAATACAGTATAAGTTATATTTGTAACCACCTGTTTTCCTTCCTGCTATGTTGGGTCTTCTTGAATCTCTAGTGGTTACTTGAAATTATTCAGTTTCCCCCAATATCTCATAAAATTTCTTCAATATAGGGGCCTGGATGGCATATATGTTCTACCAAAAAGGAAAAAAAAATGAAACAAATGGCATTGAACCAAAAACAAGAACATGAAATACATAATATAGCTGATTTGATTGCAGCAATAGTAATAGCAGACCCTAGCTCCCATCACGCAATTTAGTGTTAGTGCAAGCAGCGTGTGCATTCAAAGTTTATCTCTAGGAATGTATATATATAATTATTTTTTGACACGATGTATATACAATTATGAACTACAGAGCTATGGAGAATTTAGAAAGAAAACCAAAACATTTGCTTCCAATTTTATTTTGCGTGACTTATCTAAATTTGTACATGCAGTTAACAAAGTCATCTTGCATGTCATTTATCACGGTGGAGATTGTTACCTTAAAAAAGATCTGCTAAAAGATTTCTTTGTGACAAATTAATGGAGCTTGCTGATCTCTTTGATGCAATCTGATAAACAAAAGAAAATGTATATAAGAAGAACAGACAGGGTCTGAAACTGGGGAACTTGTAGCGGTTTTGTGCACCAAACTGTGTTTGGTGTCTGTGTGTGCAAAGATTCAAGAGAATCTAACCCTATTTATAAAATTTCATTGTATCGGGCCTAGGAAAAGTCAGCTGTTTTGCGTATCCCAAACAGCTTGATCAACTAACCTTAACAGTATATCCATATATTTTTCTCAACCCATGATTACTAGTAGTAGCTTGGTGTTGTAGAACTAACTTTAAAAGTTCATTAATTTATCTTATTTTCTCAACTTGAGGTTAACTAGTGGGTTGATAATGTACAAATAATTTTAACAGTTTATTGATTTATTTTCTCAACCAATGGTTACTAGTAACTTGATCTCGTAAAACTAATAATTTTAGTTTTTTTATATATTTTTTTTCTCAACGTCTATTAATTATCATTACTTGTCATATTTTTCCTTAACTGGGAAGGTCGTATCTGGAGGCTGATGTGGATCTACATTAAAGAAAAACAACAACAATAAATTGTTCTGGTTAAGATGCAATGCAATAGAATCCAACCCTATTTATGCAGTGTAATTCATTGCAACGGACATACAAAAAGTCTTCGCTGTTTTTGCATTTCCGAAAACAGTACCAATGTGACATTGTCAAACTGGTAGCTAGCCAAAAGTCGATGTTATTAACTTATTATAGTATAATAGTACAGTCATAGGTGATGATACTAATAACCTGTCTCGTTTCTTTACCAATCGAATGAAAGAAAACAAAAACTAGTAGTTTGATTAGTGTACAACTAATTTTGACGGTTTTTAACAGTTTTCCTTAATTATAACTCAATAAAACTACTTGTCATAACTTTTCCTTAGGCTATACTCCCTCCGTACCACATATATAGGCGGAGGGATCAATTCTCTTAGATTAAGAAACTTTTTATGATTTTACAAATATCCATGTTTTTTCCTGTTTTGCCCTTTGCTATATTTCCTATGTTAGAGACATAAACCCAATTGTGATGATAACCAAGCAATTTAAATAAGGATAAAATAGTTAAAAGCCATTTTGAAATTGTCATTCCGCCTATCTAATTGTACAAGAAAAAAGCAATATTCCGCCTATAAAATAGGTACGGAGGGAGTATCTTATACTGTGTCCGCTGTTGTTCAATTCAAGTTTCAGCTTCCATATCCACGTCACTTGGAAGGGAACTAAGTTTAGGTATTTGAAGAAACAGAAAAGAAAAGCGTTGAATGGTTTAAGACCGATGATTTAGCGCAAAGACTATATATCAGTGATCAGTCATTGATCTCTAACAGTTAGCCAAGCACAAAAAAAATCTACGGTTACAATAATATTGCAGACAAGTTAAATGCGTACTTGAAAGGCCGAAGTAAGGTTCTTTAGTTAGAAGAGTTTCGTAAATCTAACATTACAAGTTACAACTCATTTCTCTTATTAAATCAGTGTTTCTTTTGTCAAAGTAAAAAATATATCGATGACGGAATTTTTTTCTTGCACCAAATGGTATCGCGCAAAAACAAAAGCCAATTATGCGAAACCATTTCGAGCATCAGTTGGTTTGTGCCACATGAGCACAATTCAGCACATCATGCAAGCTAGAATTTGAGCCTAGAGTACTAAACCAACACGTGATTTAGTCTAGTTATGGCACATCACGCTAGTTCATGATACGGATAAGCATGTGGAGTAGCGCATCACAACAGGTTAGTAAAGTGTGTCGTAACATACATAAAACACTACAAAACACAGTACAATACATCACTTTTCGTGTACATTTGGGAAAAAAGATTTTTTTTTCTAACCAATTTTTAAATTTTATTTTCGTTATGTTACCTTATTTTTATAACAAAACATATAGTTTTTAAATATCTGAAAAATATTTTCTTTGGAGAACACAAAATAAATGTACTCGTCACAATACAACACGTCAAAACATGCTTATTTTCTGGAAAAGTTTAACAGAACACGTTCTCTAGCATGACAGAACACGACATCCCTTAATCTCTGAACAGCATCATGTTACGCGTAGAACATTAAACACATGACTTTGTGTGCTTTGCTATGCTGAGCCGACAAATTTTACACTTCTAGTCACACTAATTGGTGTTTCCTTCTGTCTATTTTTTTGTTTTCAATTTTATTGTGTTTTAGTACTAGCAGCAGGTCAGAATTTCATACATTCTTCAGAAAAAATTTATTGTCTCTCTACCTTCATGTTACTGCGTGGGCTTAAAGATTGAAGAGAATCTTATATATCTAACTTATATCTCAGAAAACATTCCGACCAACATAAAGTCTTTTATGCATATTCCAGATCGCTGTTTTTTATCTTCTAAATCATGTAATTTTATTACTCAATAGAGAAAACTCAAAGTCAAAAAGTAATCTTGACATGCCAAGACTAACTTACATGAAAGCAAAAATGAACTAATAGCAATTTACAGGATATATCACTATAGTTTTATTTCAAGAGAATCTAAAATAGTGATAATATTCCTGCTCCATTATTCCCAAAAAATCAGGCTTGCCATCATATATTATTACTTCTCCTCTTCTAAGATTTGTTCCCTTCTTAGCTAACTGGTCAGCTGAGAAGTTAACTTCCCTGTAGGAATGTCTGAATGTTATGCTTCTCAAGATACTAGTTATTTTCTTCCATTTGTTCTTGACTATCCAAGGAATTTTACCACTAGTAAATGCATGTATAACTGCCTTTGAGTCCAAACTAAAGCATACATCTGTGAGGTGTTTACTTACATCCCATTCCCCTGCTGTAACCAGTGCCATAACCTCTGCGATGTAGTTTTTGGTAATTCCCAAGCCTCCACTTCCTGTACCCAAGCATGACCCGTCACTTTTTCTACCAACAAAGCCAATACCTGCAGCTCCTGGGTTTCCTTTGGCAGAACCATCACAACATATTAAAGTTTGGTTACTCTGAGGCAGTCTAAAGAATACTTCTTTCACAGTGGAGCATTTTCTTTTGATCCCTTTAATTCCAAATCCTACTATTATGTTCAGATCATACATACAGTTCTTCATGGTTCCATTAACTCTTATTCCACATTCCTTTGTGAAACTTAAGATCTTGTGGTTGAACTTTTCAACATTAGGATTAATATTCTCATACATTCTCAAGTTTTTTGTCATCCACAGTTCCACCATTACTGAGAATGCACTGATATACCATATCTGTCTAATGGCATAGCTATTTTTCTTAACACATGCAATAACTTCATCAAATTTTGTGGGAGTAGTAAGAATAAACATACCTCCAAGACAATTCCAAATTTCCATACTGAATGAACACTCCCACAGAATGTGCTCCATATTGTCTTGACCATTCCCACATAAGTAGCATTTGGAGACTGTATTAAATCCTTTCTTCCTGACATTTTCTTCAGTTGCACATGCTCCTCTAAGAATTTTCCACACATTGCATGATGTGTATGGATGGATATAAGGGCTCCATACATATTTAGCCCAAGCAACTTGTTGGTACTTTTCTCTTATTTGTTGTACAGCATTGGCAACTGTAAACTTTCCAGTTAAGTCAGCTGCCCATATTCTTTTGTCATTTCCAGTCCCAATAGCTGGTAATTCATTTAGCTCTAGAAATTGTAGCATTTCTTCAGGTATTTGTCATTCTCCATTTACTATCAAATCACTTACTTTTAAGTTCTTGTGTTGTTGCACAAATGGATCAGAGAGATGGTGATCAATAAGAGCATTTTCTTTAACCTATTTATCCTGACATACTGAGATACTTCTTCCATTTCCCACCAGCCATCTACTTCCTTTATTAAGTTCACTCATCACCCATTTCAGTCCAGGACATATAGAAGATTTTTTATAACCAGTAATCAAGTCTCCATTTTTGTTCTTGTATTTTGCCTTCATAAATCTGATCCATTCTGCATCTTCAGTTTCAATTTTCCAAGCAGTTTTAATAGTAAAGCCTTGTTAACCACTTCCAATCTTCTAATACTAAGACCTCCTTCAGCAAAAGGTGCATTTACTTCCTCCCATTTAACAGTTATCAGTTTCTTCATAGATGGATCACCAGACCATAAGAAATTTCTAATTATCCTTTCACACTCCTTAATCACAGACTTGGGCCATTTGTATACTGACATGTTATAAATGGGTATGCTACCAAGCACAAATTTAACTAAAGTTAATCTTAAGGCAGAGAATGCAAGAAGTTTACCAATCCAACTAGCTAATTGCTTTTGTATCATTTCCACTATTCCCCAAACTTGAGTAGTTTTGACTCTTCCAGGACACAGAATTACACCCAAATATTTGTCTGGGAATTCTGAAAGCTCCATTTGTAGTCTCTCTGCAATTATATGTCTTATTTCTTCAGTAATTCCACCAACAAAACATTTACTTTTTGCTCTGTTAACTGTCTGTCCTGATGCAGCTTGATACTTCATTAAAAAACCCATCAAGTTGTGTAGTGTTCTTTTGTGCCCATTACGGAATATAAATATATCATCTGCAAACATTAAATGAGATGGCTGACATCAATTTCTGTTAACCATTGTTTGGATCAATCCCTCTTGAATCATTTTGGTTAAGTTTCTGCTAAGTACTTCTTCAGCTATCACAAAAAGTATGGGAGATAATGGATCTCCTGTTCTGAGACCTCTTCTTGCTTCAAAGAATCCAAATGGTCCCTCATTTACTAGCACTGATATTCTTGCAGATTCAAATATTATCCTCAACCAGTTAATTCCCACTTGATAGAAGCCAAAATGTTTGAGTGTTTCAAAAATGAATTCCCAACTCATTGAATCAAAAGCTTGAGTTATATATAACTTCAAACCTACATTACCTCCCCTTCTTTTAGTATTCAACTCATTCACAAGTTCAGAGGCAAGTACAATTTTCTCTTGAATATTTCTCCCTTTTATGAAAGCTCCTTGCTGGAAAGATATCACCTTATGCAGAACCGAATGTAATCTTGTTGTGATTATTCTTGTAATGATTTAAAAAAAAAAATTAGATAATCCAGTTGGCCTAAATTGATCAGTTTTCCTAGCACCAGGTACTTTAGGTAACAAAAACAGAAAGTTAGAGTTCATCCCTTTTGGTATAAATCTGCATCTCCAACAGAACTGTATTGCATTGATTAAATCCTTGCATATAATTTCCCATGAAAATCTGTAGAAGCTACCTGGGAATCCATCAGGTCCCGGAGAGCTGTTTGGATCCATAGAGAAAACTGCATCTTTAATCTCTTGTGCTGAAGGAAGAGCATCCATGAGGTCATTATCTTCATCAGTTATTACTTTAGGAATAGTGTCAAAAAGACTTTCCTCAAAAGACACATCATGATGTTCAAATTTCTTCTTAAAATGGGTCACCAACAAATCTGCAATTTGACTCTGTTCTGCAACAATATTACCATTAGAATCTTCAAGTTCTACAATGTTATTATGTGCATTTCTAACCTTCATAGAAGTATGAAAGAAACCAGTATTTGCAACCCCCCTCTTTCACCCATTTGATTCTTGATTTTGATCTTAATAATTCATTATATTGTTGAGCTACCAGTTCATGCTTTCCCCTTGCAGTTATTAGGTTATTAAGAAGATTCACATTTTCTGGTTGAGCATCTGAGAGCAAAACAGCTTTTAAAACTTCATCTTCAGTTTCTTTGACTTTAATTCTCAAATCCCCAAACACCTCCCAGTTCCACTTCTTAACACATATTTTAAACCTCTTAAGTTTACTCATAAAACTAAAAGCAGGATTTCCAGGACACTCTTCTTCCCATGATTGTTTTATAAGTTGCAGAAAATCATGATGAGAAGTTCATATTGGTTGATATCTAAATGGTATGTTTTGTGGTTTAGGGATATCAGTTGTGCCACCCATTAGTGCACCATGATCTGAGACTCCCCTGACTCCCACTTTATATCTCCAATCAGCATACAACTCCATCCATTTAACCTTAATGAAATCTTTATCAAGATCACATAAAACTCTCTTCTTACCCACCCTGTTATGGCACCAAGAGAACTGAATTCCAGATTTTGGAGCTTGTAAAATTCCACAATAATCTAAGCAATTGTTAAAATATGTCATTGATACTCTTAGAGGACTTCTTCCACCTACTTTATCATCACAATTTAAAACAGTATTAAAATCTCCAAGCACTAACCATGGAAAGTGCATTTCGCTAATCTTCATCAATTCTTCCCACAGCTCTCTTTTGTCCACTGTTAAGCATGCAACATGAATACCAGTAACAAGTACTTCCCCAACTCTGACAATAATAGCTTGTTTTGTGCTTGAAATTATTGATTAAGTTGACAGAGAAGAATGCCTCAGTATCACTGGAGTTATGAATTAACATTTGACTCATACCTGCAATCTTAAATTTGTAAAAAAATTACTTTTAACCCTTATTTTAGGTTATGCTATCCAAATTAAGGAAGGGTTAAATTGATTGACTAAAGACCTTAGTTTATCTTTGGCCCTAATTCTCTTTAGGCCTCTGATATTCCAGAAAAGTACTCTCATCGAGAATAATTGTTGTGAGAAGATTCAGGACCCCTCACTCCTTTATTTTTAACTAAATTTTTTCCAGCTAACTTTCTTGTGGTGATAAGAGATATACCTTTAGATTGTAATCCTTTGTTAGCATCTTTAACTGGTTTGCCAGTAGAAGTACTTTTTGCACCCAGTTTGGAAGACTTCATAGTTTCATCAGAACTTTGCTCTTCAGCTACATCCACCAGTACTTGAAATTTGCTTATAGAAACAAAAGATTCTAGAGCACCAAATTTCAGAGATGAAGTATGTTGTAGAGCATTAGAAGGAGTAACCATTTGAATTTGATCATTTGTTCCTACTTTTAACAAAGAAGGAATACTGGTAGATACTTTAATCAGGTTCTCTGTAGATAAAGAAGGAAATTCCTCAGTAGAATCAATCATACCAGAGAAGCATTTTGTACTTGTATTGCCAAAGTCAGTAACATTTTCAACATCCTTTTCCAATGGAGGAATTATAGCATCAACTATATCATCTTCACTAAAATTTCCATTCTCAACTTTCTTTGGTATTTGAGTTTTTGGAGTGTAACAGATATCAAAACCAATAGGTTGTTGTTGTTTTTTCTCCTTCATCCTCCAAATATTTATGTGTACTATATTAGGAATTGCTTCAACAGCTTCATTTTGTGATGACTCTTTTCTCATTACTCTACATTCAGTTACTAAATGTCCCACCACTTTTCAATGACTACAAAAACTTGGTAATTTAGGAATTTGTATCTCTTGCTCAAAACTACCATATTTAGATTTTACTAAAACATGATGAGGTATAGTATTAGCTAAATCAACTTCAACAAGAACACTAGCATAATAACCTATTTCCCTTTTGAGAGTTGTTTCATCCACCTTGATAGCCCTTCCAATGGCATCACCCAATGACATAAGTATTCTTTCTTTCCAATATTCAATTCCTAAGCCAGGAAAATTAACCCAAACAAAAGAAGTTGTTGATTTCTGAGAGCAGGATTGAAATTTGGTTCCCAAAGTCTCAATTTAAGTATTTGAGCTTCTACCTTCCAAAACCCATTTCAAATATATTTCATATCTACTTCATTGGCTAGCTTAATAATGAAAAAACCTTTGTCAAGAGGGATCAATTGGTAGTTACCTAATGTTTTCCATTGTTTTTTCAATGATTCTTCAGCAACAGCAAATTTCATCTTGAAAAAATCGAGTCTCCCAATTAAACTAAACTTCCATTCATTTAGACTGTCATCTATATCCTCATCCGGAATGTATAGAGATGGAATCACTGTAGAAATTACATTCTCAACTCTCTTCTCATTTGGTTCAGAAGAAAAGAAACTAAAAATATTGTTGTTCATCTTCGATCCAGTTTCCATGGTTTGATAAAACTTGAAATCAATCAGAATATTCAAAAAACTTAACAGAAAACCTTATTCAGACAGAGATTGTAAGAAAAATCAACACCAATCATTGAAATCACCTGAATTGATGAAGAGAGTGATCGAAATTTAGAAGAAGAAAACGAAAAAAAAATCACCGAGTTGGTCGCCCGATTCGCAGAGCGCAACTCATCCCGATTCCCTTCTATAGTTTCTCCCCCAGATCGTTGTATATGCAGTACTAGTGATTAATTAAGAGGGGTAGGATCCGGTGACATTATTAGAATGACATTCACATTATCATGATATGATGGCGCGGTTTCCTCTTTTTTATATATAAAACCCAAATCGCAATGAATTTGAAACTAATTTTTTTGGTGACATGTTTCTCTTATAAATCTCTACACTCCAACCGAAAATGAGTGCATTCTAAGACGTAAAAGATTAACGTCTATCATTTTGAACATTATAGTTGAAAATTAATGGTCAAAATTAAAAAAATTGGATTGTGAAATTTTGTATTTCAGAATTTTCTTATTTTTGGTAGAATTGTAGAGCTTTATGATAAGAATATGTCATCAAAAAATTAGCTTTAAATTGATCCCCGATTGGATTTTGTAGAGAAAATAGCATCACCATGTTATCACTGCATCCGATCATACCACATTAATTAATTAGCAACTTGATATTGTACAACTGATCTTAACAGTGGTTCAATAATTGGTTCTTTTAGGTATAGCACATGCATTTGTTATTTGTAGGAAAAAAGTTGAAATCGAAGTGGAAGACCAAACAAGCCTTAATTCTTTATACTAACAATTCAACTTAAACCTTACTTTCCCCAAAACAAAATTAATCTTTAACTTTTTCAAAAATCCAAACTAACTGTAGTTCAAATTAGTTATAATTATTCTCTCACTATTCTCACAAATTAACAGTTATACACCCCAATTTTTACCCACCAAAACAAACTAAACGCTGCTTTTTTTTTTTCTAAAATAATGTTATTTATTTTTCAATCATGATTACGTTAATATCGATTGAGGGAATATATTTTAATTAGTCCCTTAAAGAATCTCCACAACAACACCAATCCAACTGGAATTAACTAAGGTTCGATATTTTCCAGAAATCAATCATCTAAAACTCCATAAACATATTCTACATGTAAAAAAAAAAAAAAAATACAAGATGATGTTCTTTTTTCTCAATCGTGTTCACATTAAAATTGAATTTTTTGCAAAATTATCATTTATGTCACAAATCTTACACAAATTTAATTATTGAAACTTTTCTACATTTTTTTTATATTTACGGATAGTTCCATTTACTTAGGGATACATTTTTTGACAATTTAATGGATACATTTTTCTTCGTGTCAAAAACATTAATGACATTAAATGTTTATATCACACACTATTTCCAGCGTCAGGCAATGAACATGTTTGGCCAGCCTTGGGGATTCTTGTTTGTACCATCTATAAAATAGACCGGAAGCCCGTTAATCAAGCCCGCTTAGCCCGTGAAGGAAGATTCCAGAAGTTTCCAAGACTTGTTGCCCAAGTTGCTTGCATATCAAGTTTATATCAGAATTTATATCAAAATTAGAGTTACATAAACACTATAAATACATGTATCCTAAACCCTAAAAGGATATGGAATCCTAGGTTAGCTAACCCGAAGAAATTGTATCATGATCATCAATAAAATCACTCCCTATGGGATTCCTCTGTGGAAGTAGGCACAACTTGCCGAACCACGTTAAATTATTTGTCTCCTCTATTTATCTTTTTCTAGCCCTAATTCACATAATCATCAAATCATCGTGTTTAGTGCCTAAAAGTAATTTTGGGTACAAACATTGGCGCCGACTAAGGGGATTCGAGTGAAACGATCGTGTTTTTTCGTTGCGAAAGGTGCGACAAAACCCTCGAAATTCGTGCAAAAATTTCATGCAAATATCATCTGGAAACAAAAAGGAAAAAAAGTTAGGATTTAAAAAAAAAACGTTACAACAGATAAAAAACCGTTACGAAGGTTGAAGAAACTGTTGCGAAAGGGTTGAAGCAACTGTTGCGAGCTTGAAGAAACTGTTGCGAAGTTGAAGAAACTGTTGCGAAACAATTAAAGAGACTGTTACGAAAGGTTGAAGAAAGCGTTGCACGAGTTGAATAAAGTGTGGCGCAAAAAGATGTTGGTGCAAAAATATTCACCCCAACACTCTTCGAGATATGTGTAGATTGGTTAAATCTCCGTCGTTGATTTGATTCCACCAAAGATGCTGAAGAAATTGCGATTGATGTAGATTGATCGATCTCCAGCTACTGATTCAAATCCATAAAAGATTGCTGATATGAATGATGTTGAATGGTGGGGGGTACCTGCAAAAAACACTCTGATGCTAATGTCAGAGAGAGTTTCTTCACAGGTGTCTTGTGTGGAAAAGGATTAAAATATCTGTCCCTTTTGAGTTAGGATTTAGCCTCTATTTATAGGCAGAAAGTAGGTCTAGCTTTAGGGTTTTCATAGTTATCTTAATAACTTCCCTTACCTGTACAAATCCAAGAAAACAACCAGATTCATAATAAAGTTTGTTATTTATCATAATTCTGCTTTATCTTAATTATTATCTTGAATAATAATTATCCTCTCTCTTAGGGACTATAATAATTATGATATCTAAACTAACTCTTCCCTCTTTCTGTTAGCGTTTTTGCATTTATCTTTATTATAATAATTAAACTAAAGATAATTATCCTCTTTCTGTTAGAGTTTCTATAATTATCTTAGATATTAACCATAACCACCCAAGATAATTATCCCATGGCAATATTTATCCTCTTTTTGTTATGATTCAGCATAACCATAATTATCTTAAATAATTCCAAAGCCAATATTCGAAAAATCCTAGTTGATACTTATCCAAATTTAAACCCCTTTCCTAGAAAGAGGATAATTTGGGTTGGTGGACCGATCCATGGGTTCTAAGAGCTAACCCATGGATCTTTGGGCTTCCACAATAAGCAAAAATGGTTTCCATAATAAACCAAACGAGCTTCAATAATAAGCCAGTCGGGCTTCCAAAAAAAGCCAGTCATGTTTCCATAATAAACAAAATGGGCTTCAATAATAAGCCAACTGGGCTTCAAAAATGAGCCAGTCATGTTTCCATAATAAACAAAATGGGCTTCAATAATAAGCCAACTGGGCTTCCAAAATAAGTCAGCCATGTTTCCATAATAAACAAAATGAGCTTCAATAATAAGCCAGTTGTGTTTCTATAATAAACTAAATGAGCTTCACTAATAAATCAACTGGGTTCCTGAATAATAAACGAATTGGGCTTCATTAATAAGCCACCATCCATATACCGTTTTATTATGGTATAAACAATTCTCCGCCCATGAGTCTAACATTTTCTTTATAAATCTGTTCATTTTCCAATTTCTGATCCTTAGTAGTATTTGATTTCACACGTATGATTAATACCCTTTTTGGTGCACTTTTTTGATATAGAAATAATATTAGCGCGATCTGATGGTCACATCAATGTTACATCAACAATTGCTATGTTTGATTTTTCATCTGTTTCAACTTTCAACCTCTGCCTCCGTGAGTAGATGGAGATTACTGGTTGGAAAAGTTCAGACTCAGACAGTATCTTTTTTCGGACAAAGTTAAGATGCATTATCTAAGCTTGAATAAGATAATCAATCTCTGAAATTCTTTAAGGGGGGCATGCTCAAACATTACATCCTTCCCACATTATAGATTAAGAAACAGGAAATGAATACCTTGGCTAGCCATCCATCCATAACCATGATGATGAGCAATAAACTAGTCCTACAGTTTACCCCTTCAAATAGCTAAAATATAAGCTCAGGATCACATATGACTTCGTCAGCAATCTATAACTGGTTGCAATTTGAGCAGGGATTTTATTTCCAGTAAGCTCAGGACCACATATGACTTCGTCATTGAGAAGTAAATTATTGCCATCAGATGCAAATGGGCCAAGAAAAAACATAATTTGAGGATAAAAATCCTTTTTAAAAGCATTAAAGTGGGAATCATCCTGCAATAAAGTTTCTAGCCTAATTAGTATAATTAATTTTCACCGTTTTAATTTTAGCAAACCTCAACAATATTCACTATTCCAGCAAAAAAAATATGGATATAGTTAGACTCGCACAAAAGATATCCACCATGTGCGAGTCTAACTCAGTACAACCCATCCGATCACCTATAAATAAATTGGGTAATTGGACGACACGATCGTATATATTTAAATAAGTACGCTATATTTGAAGGTACGATAAATTATAACGTGTAGCTCACCTTGAGGGTAGTATAAATTTAACTAGGTACACATACCAGACTTGAGTTCATGAACTCTAAAATTCACTTTGTTGTTAAAGAAGCCGTAACTATATATGAATTGTAAAACCCACTTTGGTTCAGTTTTTACCAACAATGAAATCGACAGGATTCATCTGATGTTTGTACTGTATAATTTATCATATGAACCGTAAGTACAATGTGTTAGAGCACTGCTCGGTCGAACTCGCAAGTGTTGCTATCTCAAGCTTGTTTATCAAGTTTAGGTGATCAAAACTATAAGTATTGATTTCTAGTATACTTATGGCTATGTCTCGGATTAGGATAGAATGTGTAGTTGAGATTTAGACTTCACGGCGTTCATCGATTGAAGACGAAGATCTACTTAGGAGAGCTTGGAGGAACTTCATCAACAAAAGGTATGTGGAGAGTAAAACTTATCTATCACTCAGAAGTCTATTCTATTCTATCTCCTAATGAGACTAAGTCGTATAGCTATATAGACTTTTATATTATACACATTTGATATTTCGAGCCGAGCTTAACTCGCTTATATATTTCTCGAAATATATGTTGGAAGCTTTTTGCTTTAGCTACGATCATCATTATTCTTGACGAGTTTAGTTGGAAACAATTTATTTGTTGAAAACTTAATAATAAGTCAAAAGATGATCATGTGAAAATTGCCTTGAAACATCTTACATGATTTGTGTGAGACGGTCATTTGATGTCGACTCGGAATGTTTCGTATTGATCATTCGATCACTTGAATATTACTTATAAGCTAATGGTATATGTGAGACAGCCATTGTCGTCTTCTAAGGATGTTTCAATGATTGAAATGGGAGTTTAGAACAATTAACCATTGTTTGGATATAGCACAGTCTGCATACCAGTATGCAAACGGTTTTAACTGTTAAAGTCTGGGAACCAAGTTTGCATACCAGTATGAGAACGGTTTTACCTGAGCTAAGGTCCGGGACGGCAGTATGCATACCGGTTTGCGAACTGCTGGACAAGACCAAAAGTTCGGAACTTTAGTTTGCGTACCCGTTTGCAAACTTAGTTGGTTAAGTTCTAAAATCGGTTAAGTATGATTCCATACTCATGAACAAATACATTCATAAATTAATGAATGCATTCTTTGCAAACCGTGGCTAAATGTTCATGAATTGATTCTCATGAATTAATTCGATTTTGTTTCAATTGTTTCTTATATACCTGTATGAGATATATACAATTGAACAAATCTATGAGTAACACAATTAGATTCATTTGATTATCTTTCATGTTTGATTGATTATCATGTTTGATCTAGAAGTGTTAGATGAATGTGGTTAAGAAAAAAGTATTCATATGGCTAACTTCGATTAACTATTTTTGAGCCAACTCAATATACACGTTTAGGTATTGTTACACATATCTAAATGAAGGTATATTTCATTTGTGTGTAACAATCTAAGACCATCTAACGGTGGAGAGATATTGCTTTGGTTTTAAGCAAACTTAACTTGAATCTTAAATCAGGTTTTCATCTAACGGTGAATATTGAATGCTTTGTTTCTAAGCTAACCTAGCTTTGATTGTAAGCAACCCTGATTTGTAAGACTATATAAGGGAGAACTCTGGCAACTGGAAAACCTAATCCCGACACTTTCCTTTGTCCTAGTTGTGTCTAGAGTCGATTCTCCTTTAACCTAGGTTTTTCTAAAACCATTATAGGTTAACGACTTGAAGACCTCATTTGGGATTCATGAAGCCAGAACCAACTATTTTCTCTGTAGTTGCGTGTTTTGTTCTTACTTTTTCTATCGTATTGAGTACTATCTTCTATAAGATTGGCTCGAGATTGATCTCCGATGGGTAATATATAAAAAGTAATCACAAAGCTCTCCGTCTCATTCTTTGTGATTCCACAATAACTTTTTATACTACCATATAGTTAAGTTATTGTGAGGTGATTGATATTTCTAGGCTATACTTCGGGAAAGTAAGACCGGTTTATCAATTGGTTCCTGTTCACCTTAATTTATCAAACGACGGAACAAAACATCATAGGTACTTCTGTAGGAGACAAATTTATCTATCAGAATAGACTTTTTCGTGGGAGACAGATTTGTTTATAAGTCTTCGACTTTGGGTCATAGAAACTCTAAGTTGTGGGTGAGATCAGCTAAGGGAATCAAGTGCGTAGAGTCCTGCTGGGATTCATAGGCATATGGAACGTGACTGTACCTTTATCGGTGTGAGACTTGGTGAGGGATCAACTACATTCCAGTCCGAAGTTAACTTATAGTAGGCTAGAGTCTGTAGCGGCTTATTAATACAGTGTGGTGTTCAAATCTGGACTAGGTCCCGAGGTTTTTCTACATTTGCGGTTTTATCGTTAACAAAACCTCCGGTGTCTGTGTTATTTCTTTTCCGCATTATATTTGTTTATATTATTGAAATATTACAGGTTATGCGTAGTTTAATAAATTGGTTAATCCGACCTTTGGTCGTTGAGTATAAATTGATTGACACTTGGACATTAGTCTTTGGTACCGTCCAAGTTATTTCTCATATCAATCGAGCTCATAGATTTCTATATGTTTGATTGCGGATTGTATTAAGAAATTGAGATATAACTCTTTGATATATTTTTTGGTTGAGCTCGCTTTATTAGTTGGTGCTCTTAGAATTATATTAGAGTTAGTCCATACAGATTGCCGAATGAAATATTTGGTGTGGTTGTTGTACCCCCACTTTTTCAATTGGTATCAAAGCCGGCAAACACGCTATGACCTCATAAGTCTGTGTTTGTAGCAATCTGACTCTATGGACAAAAGTGATATCTCAATAAACGCACCACCAGATCCAGGAGATACAGAATATTCTTCCATATCTGATTTGATTAAATCTGTAGAAAATATTCTATATGATCCTCCTCCTGGGATAAAATCGCTTGAAGCATTTTCATAAGTCGAAAGACTCCTTGAGAATCTTTGTTTTGATGCTGAGAGTGTTCTCCAAAAGGAACAAGACTCTCTCGATAGACTAAATCATGTTATGATGAATTATGCTCTTATTGAGATTGATATTGATTCATTGATTAGTGAGTGCATTGTTCCTTTTCTTTGTAATACAACGAGTCATGCATTGGTTGTAATACAAACAGACAGGGACGGAGCCTGGATTTCTTCACAAGGGGGGGAAGCTAAAAAAAATTAGCACAAGCCGATACGATAATAATAGATAAACCCAAGATACTTAACTTAATAATTATCAAAATGTTACATAGCGTGATTTCAAATCTCTTTTTAAATTTCGAAAATCATCGTAAATATAACCTATGCTAAACTTCCTAGCAATTTATATTCACAACTAAAGAGTCTCCAAAGAAATTACTATTCATTTTGTTGATAGTTTTAGTAATTTCCATCGTCCAAAATACTCTATTGTTGCAATGGAAACCGGTAGGATAGCACTTTGTGTAGTTCTTTTACTTAACTATAAAAATAAAAGTTCAATATTACATCAGTGTTTAGAGGTTGAGTTGTACTTGAATTGTTAGCCATGTCACAAAGCAGTTTGTAGTGTAAATAACTAATCCATAAGCACTTTGTTCGTAACCTCTTCTTCACTTAATCACTTTCCTCCTCTCATATAAATAACTAATCCATAAGCAAAGAAACTAAAAAAAGAACGTGTTTAGTGTAAACCATAACTCCCGATACGTGTTTAGGTTAGGAAATGGTTAGTGGTAACGACTAAAAAAACTTCAATCCACATAGCTTTATTTTAACAAACTTGGAAACATATCTCTTTAATATACCTGGAATTATTTTAGGGGGGCTGATATTGATTTCTTCCCCTAAAATCATGGAAATTAACTATAACAAATCAAGATTCGCAAAATTTTAGGGGATGCGGGAGCCACCCCTATGTTACACATAGCTCCGTCCCTGTAAACAGAGCATAAGCCTCATTCAACTGAGGATATCTCTCCTGAACAGAATTCATTACATGAGTCTATTCTGGAAACATCTTATCATAATGACATGATAGTGATTTTTAGCAGAAATGCTAAGATGTCTCTCTCTTCAAAAAAAGGTTGTCTTACGCTATGCTAAAAACCATTCTCTTTCCTTGCTGATAAAAGAAAAGAAAACAAGACATCACAGACATAAAAAGTTTTTTGTTATTGGGAAAGCTAAAATATTTGGGGGGAAAGCTGATTCTGGTCAAACAGATCGGACTTATATTCAATGTGGGGGTGAAATATAAACGATTTGTTGTAGTTTTCTTTTTCTTTCCACCAACGTCATCCTAAAAGACCACGTCTAGTGTCTAACAAGACCACCGCCGGTGTCTAACAAGGCCACCATGGCTTTCACCATTAATTAGTTTTGTCTCTTCAATCTGATGTCTAATTGATTATTTTTCTGCAATTACTCAACAAATGTCTTCACATTTTAGAGATAATGTAAACCCTCGGTAAGTATTGTCTAGTGATCTACATCATAGTGTCTCTCCTTGGAGAACAAATTATGCATTCCCCATCTCACGGACTCTTTGAGTCATCAGAGTGCTAAAGATTTTGACCCATGCATATTGATTATTTGTAGTTTAAAACATGATTCAAGTTTGATTCGACGTGAAAACTAAGCTCCCTCAGTCATGCATATTTGAGAATTAATATCGATGGAACTGACCTTTTGTTTTCACGGATTAGTTATGGAGATCGATGGATTGTTTTCCTAACTCGATTGGACTGTCATCAAGCTACCCTAGTAGCTATTCATGAAAGTTATCACTCATTTTTATTTGTTTTACAATAATATTTTTGATTTGATTCTTTATATATGAAGTTCGCGAAAATCATTAGTTTACATCTGCTTTGAAGACCGGATAAAAACCCTTTAATCAGATCAAAAGTCTTAAAAGAATATCACACAATTTGGTGGAAAATGGAAAACTAACGCATGATTAGAGGGTTTTAAAGAATTTTTAGTTCCACCCATATTGACCAAAAATCAATATTGTTTAACCATAGTCAGCTTTCCCCATAGTTATTATGGCTTTCCCTATAACAAAAATCGAAATTTTTTAATTCTTTTGGTTGTCTAATGTCTTGCGAGGTTTCCACTAATTCAGCTCTTTGGGTATTTCTCAACCCATCTAGGTGCAAAAGCTGATGGAAAGAGGTTCTCTCTTGGAGTCAAGATATTAAATCTGTTCGAACTTTTGCTTAGTTCCCGGATTTCTCCTAAACGGGTTTTAGAATAAAATCATTTAGCTCTTATCCATCTTGTGCAGTTCACATGTGAAATATGCCATGAACCAGAACTGGTTGGTTCCGGTACCTGGACTAGTTTTACTGGTTCAGGAACTGTTCGGTCGGTTGCACGTATAAAGAGAATCTTTTCTCTTGTTTTCTTCTCCATCTTCTCCTGTTCGACAACTTTGTAAAAGAAAACTCAAGAGTTCGAAAACTCTTAATCTCCAAAAACCTCTTTTCTCAATCGTTTTCAATGTTCCTTGTACCTTTGGATTCACAACAAAAATCTATTTATCGGGTTTGTCTTTGTTTCTCTTTTCCTTCCAGTTCCGGATCTTCTCCATTAACGGCAGTTCGAGTACCCGGTACGCTCTTCTTCATCACTAAGTTTTCTTCATTTCTCAATGGCATCTAGGAAGAGACCAAGTCGTGGTGAGAGTTCAGTGCTCAAAATCGTGAAGGTACGTTTTATGATCCAAGCTTGCAAACTAGGTTCGTTGACATGGAGGTTCATGATTATTATGTAGAATATAGTACATAAAGACCTATTATGGAAAGGATTTATAATCCCTTGGAACTTAGGGTAGAACATCTTCCTGGTTTCTTTGAGAATCTTGAATGGGGAATAATTCTTCGTCCCATGGTAACAACACATATAGAAATGACAGCTCAATTTTATGCAAACCTGCATGAACCTGACACAGTCAACTGCACTTTCGAAACCATTGTTCAAGGAAAAATTATTCTTGTGAATCGTCAAATTATTGCCGAGATTTTGTACTTGTCCCGGGTTGGTGATTTCCAATTACCACTGATAAGTACTTAAAATACATCATTTGAATATCAATTACTTATACTTTTCTTGGTTATTTCTCTTGTATTAGTGTATATTACTCTTTGTTTGCATTTTATAGGTACATGGGAGTCATGTGATACAAAACAAGGGAGAATAAGAGCTTAATTTGTTACTTGGCGACTTTAAGAGTCGACGGCGGTAGAAGTAAAAGCTAGAAGTCTTTTATGCGGCAAAAATAGAGAGTTACAGGAGACAAACACTCAAAACCAATTTCAGGATTATAAAGGCAGACATCATTTTCTGCTCAGGGCACCTCCCTCTTTATACCTCAACAGATGAAATACCAAGTCACTATTCTGGGACCTAGTTTTCCCAAGTTCATGTTGTTGCAACCAGTTCGGGCAAGTTCTTTGCCTTTGCAGCTGAACCAAGTTCACCGTCGTCCATGCCATAGGGTGACTGCCGATGGTTAAGGTCCGTTATTGAAGCCGAGTACAAGAAAAACACGGAAGTATTGCTGCCATTCGAATTGAAGATGAATGAAGTAAATTCAAGGGCTGTCTGTGAGTGTTTCGAATGGTTAGGACAGACCATGGAAGGCGAGTGGGACAGGGAGCATTGGCACGAAAAATTATAGGCCGAGAAATCACTCAAAGAAATGAACTTGCTGCCGTTCAATGTGGTGATGAATGATTGGAATTCGAGAGTCTCAACAGTCAGGAATGAATGGGTTTTGTATGAATTGCAGGGAGGTTTGTGTGGCTTTGTACAGCCATTACACAACCATTATCAGTTTGCAAATGGCACACCTGTTTGAGAAAATGCCTGAATGAGCAATTCCTCTCTGCAAGTTCAGCCGTGGCCAGTCTATTGCTCCAAGTTTGACAGAGTTCTTGTGCTCGAATCTAGGAGAGTCTTAGGGGTATATTTGACAGCCGTTAGACAAGGAAGAACTTGGGAGTTAGATGGCCGATAGGAGGTTCATTGACAGTCGAGGTAGAGAAAGAACAAGGCAGAAGTGGCTTGAACTCATGGTGGTCTTGGCAGAGTTTGTGCATCTGAAACAGCGAAAGAAGACTCGATCTAGAGACTGGAAAGAACACGGCACAATGGGTGAGAATCAGTAAAGGAATTGGCCAGGAGTTTGGGGTCGATTATGAGCAGATTCAGGTGAATTTCTTGCCGTGACGACAGCCACCAAGTGATGCAATTTCCGTTGAGTTTGGATGTTGAATGGTTGAGATTTGAATGCGTTCTAGAGTTTATATTGAATTAGGAAAGTGGAGATACTGAATAGGGACGCAACAGATACGGGTGTTTGCTTGTGCCGACAAGTCAGGGAAGAGTTTTGCTTGTTGGAGCTGTTTAGGTCACGAGTTTACAGGGAATTGAGAGCTATAAAAGCCTGGAAAAAGCTACAGAAAGCATCATCCCATACCCCCTCCTTCACGCCTGTTTTGCATCTCACCTCTCCAACCCATTACCACCTGCATACCTGCATCATCTTCATCACCAACAGCATACTCCATTATCCATTCACTGCATACCAATCTCCACCAGCACTTTAGTCCACAAGCCGTAGTAGCAGTACAGCCACCACCAGAGCACTGCGCAGGCCTGCATCTCCATCACCATCTGCATAGCATACACCCACCAGATCCATTCATACCACCACCAACAGTTTGCACTCCACCTGCATACCATCCACAGCAACCAGCCAGCAGGTATCTCGGCGATACATCACCAAGCAGCAGCAGTTCTATATCGCCACAACCATTCCATTATCACCAGGCTATACCGTCGCCACCATCAGTCCACAGTCAATTTCACCTGCAACTGTTTCGGTTTTGTATTCCTGTTTGACGATTTCGACGTCCGAACTTGAATTCGAATTGATATTTAAACTGCTTTGTTTTCTTGCAATTTATCTCATTGTTGTTCATTTTATACCGTGCTGACAATGCTTATGAGTTATTTGTGAATCGTTCAAGTTGCAAATTAAATTGGTTTATGGATGATTCTAATACTAGTTGAGACCTCTTCGACCCGTAATTGTCTAGAGATTCTTAATACAAGTAGCGCTATATGAATATTGATGATTTGATTTTGTTAAATATTTGTATGTATTGAATGACACTAGTAGATGAATCGAACTTTTGTATTTGTCACCAGGAATAGCCTATCTCACGGAACTTAAAGCATTTGTTTAAGTCACACCTAGAGAGTGTACTTCTAGGAAACTTGGCAAGTAGAATCCGGTAGTCGAGCGCTTCCGTGTCCGGTGAATTCATGAGATTGCGGGATATTTGAGCGTACTAAATATTCTAGGGTTATTAGTTATGGGTACTTTGCGGAAACATAGCTATATTGATAAGATTCACGTTTCGTGACTGAGAAAGAGTCCTTGATCATTCTCATCCTCATTGTTTACATTCATTTGTTCTTGCATTCAGAAATTGAATCGACAACTTTAGCTCAACTCTCCCTTAGGAACGAACCTGCTTGTCATTGTACTACTAGTTAGTGTAAGAGAAGTAAAGAATATTATTTTTGCGAGTTCGACACCTTGTCAACCGCAACCTGAGCATTTGAGACCTTCTCGAAATGAGCTCTCAAACTTTCTTCTTGCAAAGGATGTATCCTGGAGGGACGGTAAGATTGATGTTCATGAGGCTGAGCTGTTCCTCAAGGTTGCTGGAAAACTAATGGTGGCAAACTTGATGCCCGGCACAATTGACAAACAATTGTAGACCAGACCTCTTGCTTAGTTGGTCTACTGCATTGTTGAAGGGAGGAAGATTGACTTTTGTGGGCTTGTTATTCGTCAGATGATAAGTGTAAAACAGACTTCAAAGAAGACTCCTAGCTTTCCTTGTCTCATTTCAAGGATTTGCAGTCATTATGGCATTATTTCTGTTGGAACAAATCTTGGAGGACCAAAAGTCCTGTCTATGAAAAACATTGAAAAGATGTGCATAACTCCAGCTAGAACTCCATCTTCTCTGAATCCTGAGATCATCCGTCTTCGATAAGAAGTTGAATGTTTGAAGGAGCAAGTGGATTATGCTTCGGAAGCTTATCCAATACTGATTGAGAAGTTTGATAAAAAAAATTTAGGGACTTTTATGAGAACTTGGGTTAAATGCTTTTTATTTGTTTGTTATAACTCTTCTTATGGTATTTTTGTTGAACTTCTTATGTCAAACTTATTAAAATTGTTATCTTTTAATGGTTGTAATAACTTTAATGGTACTTTAGCCTTGAATGATTTTATCTTTCAATTAAATTGCTAAATGTGTGAAATCCATAAGAAGTTTAGCTATGTATGTTCAAAGCTAAGTCTATTATGTCTTTATGCAAATATTGATAAAAGATAGAATGAACTTTTAAATATTCCGCAGTATTGATCTTTCCCTGATCCACTTATATGTGAAAGTACTATATGACTCCGTAATTTTTTTTATGTTGGGCATTTTCGATTAAATTAATCATTAAGGTCTTCTTTTGGTTAATTTATTCGAGTTTTATGGATACAAATTCATGTTTTATGAGAATGTCGAGAGAAATCCTTCTTTTCTTGTAAAAGTAAGGTTGTTCTTGTTGTTCTTTCGGGAATGACATTTTATGGAGACGGTTCTTATTGAACTTGTGCTTAATTGCAAAATCTTTGTGGGGAGTGCGGCTGTGGAATATTGTAGGAGTTATATATCTTGTATCTTTATAAACTCCTTGATGAATACACTAAGTTTCGACTATGTGAGATCATCGAAACCAAGTTGATATGTTCTCTTTTAGTCATGAATAATCTATTTGAGAATTTCATTATGATCCCGTTAGTTTTCGTACCTTTGCCAATTTATATTGACAAAAAGGGGGAGAATTATTTTGTAGTTCACACTACATACATATGGTTTACAGATTATTATGTAAGGGGGGGTGGTTTTCATTGTGAGATGAAGTATTGACTAAGGGGGGGTGATACATATCACCGTAGTATTATTGTCAAAGTTGTGATACAATTGAACTTTGATGTTGTGTAATAATACTATGACACTATATAACAATAATTGAGAACATCTGTTTTCTTATTGTTACGGCTATGGATCTTCAACAACTATGATGCTGATTTGAACACGTTCAGAATCACTGAAGTACTTGGAGTACTGACGAAGAATTCAAGGAATGTTGAAGAACCAAGGAAATCAAGCATGTTGTGTGAGAAGCTAAAAGTTTATTTATTTTGTAATCCATGTGTATTGATAGTTTTGTCACTAGAATTGACAAAGGGGGAGATTGTTAAAGCACTGTCGGTCGAACTCGCAAGCTTTGCTATCTCAAGCTTGTTTGTCAAGTTTAGGTGATCAAAACTATAAGTCTTGATTTCTAGTCTACTTATAGCTATGTCTCGAATTAGGATAGAATGTGTAGTTGAGCTTTAGACTTCACGGCGTTCATCGATTGAAGATGAAGATCTACTGAGGAGAGCCTGGAGGAACTTCATAAACAAAAGGTATGTGGAGACTAAAACTTATCTATCACTCTGAAGTCTATTCTATTCTATCTCCTAACAAGACTAAGTCGTATATCTATATAGACTTTTATATTATACACATTTGATATTTCGATCCGAGCTTAACTCGCTTATATATTTCTCGAAATATGTGCTGAAAGCTTTTTTCTTTAGCTACGTTCATCATTATTCTTAATGAGTTTAGTTGGAAACAATTTATTTTTTGGAAACTAAATAAGTCAAAAGATGATCCTGTGAAAATTGCCTTGAAACATCTTACATGATTTGTGTGAGACAGTCATTTGATGTCGACTCGGAATGTTTCGTATTGATCATTCGATCACTTGAAAATTACTTATAAGATAATTGTATGTTTGAGACAGCCATTGTCGTCTTCTAAGGATGTTTCAATGATTAAAATGGGAGTTTAGAACAATTAACCATTGTCTGGATATAGCACGGTATGCATATAATATGCAAACTGTTGTGGAATGATTCAGGTACGGAAACCAAGTTTGCATACCATTATGCAAACGGTTTTAACTTTTAAAGTCCAAGTTTGCATACAAGTATGCGAACGGTTTTACCTGAGTTAAGGTCCAGGACGACAGTATACATACCGGTTTGTAAACTGCTGGACAAGACCAAAAGTCCAGAACTTTTGTTTGCGTACCCGTTTGAAAACTTAGTTGGTTAAGTTCTAAAATCGGTCAAGTATGATTCCATACTCATGAACAAATACATTTATAAATTAAGGAATGCAATCTTTACAAACCGTGGCTAAATGTTCATGAATTGATTCTCATGAATCAATCCGATTTTGCTTCAATTGTTTCTTATATACTTCTATGAGATATATACAATCGAACAACTCTAACACATTTAGATTAATTTTATTATCTTTCATGTTTGATTGATTATCATGTTTGATCTAGAAGTTTTAGATGAATGTGGTTAAGAAAAAAGTGTTCATATGGCTAACTTCGATTAACTATTTTTGAGCCAACTCAATATACACGTTTAGGTATAGTTATCCATATCTAAATGAAGGTATATTTCATTTGTGTGTAACAAGCTAATAACATCTAATGGTGGAGACATATTTCTTTGGTTTTAAGCAAACTTATCTTGAATCTTAAATCAGGTTTTCATCTAACGGTGAATATTGAATGCTTTGTTTCGAAGCTAACCTAGCTTTAATTGTAAGCAACCCTGATTTGAAAGAAAATATAAGGGAGAACTCTAGCAACTGGAAAACCTAATCCCGACACTTTCCTTTGTCCTAGTTGTGACTAGAGTCGATTCTCCTTTAACCTATGTTTTTCCAAAACCATTATAAGTTAAGACTATAGAAGACTTCATTTGGGATTCGTAAAGCCAGACCCAACTATTTTCTCTATATTTGCGTGTTTTGATCTTACTTGTTCTATCGTATTGAGTATTATCTTCTCTAAGATTTGCTCGAGATCTATCTCCGATAAGTAAGATATAAAAAGTAATCACAAATCTCTTCGTCTCATTCTTAGTGATTCCACAATAACTTCTTCTACTACCATATAGTTAAGTTATTGTGAGGTGAATTATATTTCTTGGCTGTTCTTTGGGAATATAAGACCGGATTATCAATTGGTTCATGTTCACCTTGATTTATCAAAAGACGGAACAAAACTTCATAGGTACTTCTGTGGGAGACAAATTTATCTATCAGAATAGACTTTTCAGTGGGAGACAGATTTTTTTATAAGTCTTCGACTTTGGGTCGTATCAACTCTTAGTTGTGGGTGAGATCAGCTAAGGAAATCAAGTGCGTAGAGTCCTGCTAGGATTCAGAGGCGTAAGGAACGTGACTGTGCTTTAATCGTTGTGAGACTTGGTTAGGGCTCAACTACATTCCAGTCCGAAGTTAACTTGTAGTAGGCTAGAGTCTGTAGTGGCTTATTAATACAGTGTGGTGTTCAAATCTGGACTAGGTCCCGGGGTTTTTCTACATTTGTGGTTTTCTCATTAACAAAACCTCCGATGTCTGTGTTATTTATTTTCCACATTATATTTGTTTATATTATTGAAATATCATAGGTTGTGCGTAGTTTAATCAATTGGTTAATCCGACCTTCGGTCGTTGAGTATTAATTGATTGACACTTGGGCATTGGTTTTTGGTACCATACAAGTTATTTCTCATATCAATCGGGCTCACAGATTTCTATTTGTTTGATTGCGGATTGTATTGAGAAATTGAGATATAAATCTTTGATATATTTCTAGGTTGATCTCGCTTTATTAGCTGGTTCTCTCAGTATTATATTGGATTTAGTCCATACAGATTTCCGAATGAAATATTGGGTATGGTTTTTGTACCCCCGCTTTTTCACAATGCCTTTCAAAGTTCCGTTTTTTATCTATTGATAGTTTCACAAAAACCACTACTAATTGAGGAATTTGTTCTTAAAGTATTTACTGGCTTTGTAATTTAAATTTCATTGAACATATCTTTTGTACAAAAGTTGAGAAATAGGAAAGACAGAGATAACTATGCCCAAAGAAATGTGATTTCAAACTTGAAACCAGTTTCAGTTCCAAACTAGATAGAGAAGAAAAATAACTTTAAGATGCTACTGATACAAGAATTATGAAATAAATATACTATGCAATTTAAGGAATCTGCAAACAAAATTGAGATTTAGAGTGGAATATGACCTTTAATATCGTTGTATTGTTTCTGATATGCTGGATTTATGCAGGCAGAGACTGGCGACTTCTGTTTTGTTTTTTTAATATCGAAAATGAATGACCTCAGAGGAATTCGAGATCGAATTGAATGTTTTATGTCATTTTGATCTTTCTTTGAACCTGACAGCTTAAATTCATCATTAATTTTCGTAAGTGTCGTCTCAACTTCAGACTGAAATATCGTTACGAAATCTATACCTTCTTGAAGTTTATCTGCCACCTTGTTGTTCTCTTGCTTCATGTTTAAAATCTCCCATTGAAACTTCGCATCCTGGTTGCTTGTAAACTCCAAATCTCCAGCTTCTAAACTGTAGCGCCCCAAAAGCTAGAATCTTACTATTCCAAGAGATCAACTATATAATAAGGCACTAAGGATCTAAATCAATTACTTAAACATTCAATTAAGAAATATGTTATAAAGCTTAACCCAAAAACTAACCCCTCTCGGAAATATATACAAGAACTTCTCACAGACGATACATGTACAATAGTGAGTTGGTTTGTAAATAAAATATAAACACAAAATAAACATAGCAGAAGCTAACCAACCATCGGACTCAACGCCACGAATCTTCTAAGACTTGAACGACCATCGCCACGTGCACATATTAATCTGTTTTTGAAACTGGAAGTGGGAATTGAGTGAGCACGTCATCCCTAAAAGGGGTGCCCAGTAGAAATAACGACTAACTCTCAAGTAATCACTAACGTGATTTGAAAACAATGCTGGTTTTGCCGAAAACCGATAAAACGCGTAAAAAAAAGATAAAACGTATTAAAATAATAAGTTGTATAGAAAATATAAAGTTCTACCAACCAATCATCCCGGCACACATTCACAACAGAAATAATAATGGGCGACGTATAACTTCGGAGTAGCAAGGCATGACTGTTGCGGATTCTTCAATGATCATTAAAGTACCGTGAGGTTTTCCATCCTCGAAGTCATAAACGATGTGTACCGTACCAGTACCTCATTATACGCGCACTCTACGTAGCAAGTATTCAAAGAAACTAATGGTAACAACATTATATCCGATAGAAGTGCTTACACAGTGGAGTGCTCAGTCATCCCACGCGTAAATCCAACAATCATATATAAGGTTCTCAACATCATTCTCCCTAAACACCAAATTATAATATAATAAATTTTGAAAGTAATTTAGAAGAACAATAAACATCCACATATGAGACGTGAGTTGCCCGTATAGAAATAGGTAATATATTGCGCCAAGACCAGGCCTATATAACATTGCACCCAAGATCAGGGCCTATAGATTTTCTTAAAATAGATATAACATTTGGGGAACACATCTCATACCAATCAAAGGAAAATTTCTCCCTTTCATGCTAACAATAAGTAAATATTGTAACCACTTTCCAGTCATTGGAAAGAATCACTTTTTGAAAATAAGTAAATACTCCCAAAACACATATATTAGTTGTTTCTAAAGATCCAATCCCATCCCAAAATGTAAAGAAAACTAGTTTGTATTACATACATATACTACATGCATACACATATCATATACTAACAAAGATATGCATGCATTTCATAAAATATAGATTTATAAAACAATAATGAATACAAGAGAGTTCGTTATCGATTCCCTCCTCTTTTGATGACAAGCCTCGCCTACCTCGAGATCCACAATCCACTGGTTCGTCCTTTGGATCGATCATTGTTAATAAAGATTAATTGTTAATCACACAAGCACTCTAAGATATTAGCCAAAAGGCTCATACAAGGCTCATATCATAACCTCATACAATTCTCTAGTTATAGCCTAAGTGAACTATCTAATGGTTCTAAGCCCATTTATGGTTCTACACGTTTTCATTATCTATCTTTAGCACATCTAAAGGTTTACTAATTCAAGTAGGTTGGTTCTCTATCCCCTTTGATAGGTCTTAAGAATATCTAAAACTTTGTAGAAGGAACCAAAGGTCAATTCGGACCATAAGGGGTCTAATTCATGTTCAATAGGAAAACTGGCTCTAAGCCCAAGTCCACCAAACCAGACCATTATGTTAGAGTACTGCTCGGTCGAACTCGCAAGCGTTGCTATCTCAAGCTTGTTGTCAAGTTTAGTTGCCAAAACTATAAGTCTTGATTTCTAGTCTACTTATAGCTAAGTCTCGGATTAGGATAGAAAGTGTAGTTGAGCATTAGACATCACGGTTAATCGATTGAAAATGAAGAACTACTAAGGGGATCTTGTGGAACTTCATCAACAAAAGGTATGTGGAGACTTGAACTCATCTATCACTCAAAAGTCTATCTACTATATCTTCTATTTGAGACAAAAGTCGTACATCTATATAGACTTCAATTATACACATTTGATATTTCGAGCTGAGTTTAACTCACTTACATATTTCTCAAAATATGTGATGGTAAGATTTCGCTTTAACCAAGTTCATCTTATATTCTTGACGAAATTAAAAGATGATCATGTGAAAATCGCCTTGTAACATCTTACATGATTTGTGTGAGCCATTCATTTGATGTAGACTCGGAATATTTCGTATTGATCATTCGATCACTTGAAAATTGCTTTGAAGCTAATAGTTTGTGTGAGACAGCTATTGTCGTCTTCCAAGAATGTTTCAATGGTTGAAATGAGAGTTTAGAACAATTGGATATAAGCATAGTATGCATACTTGCATATATGTAATCCAATTCCGGGAACCATAGTATGCATTATGCATACATGGTTGGTTTAGTGAAAGTCCGGGAACCTTGTACGCATACCGGTACACGTACTGGCGTGCGATTCAGGTCCGGGAATTTCTGCTGAGGTTGGAAGGTATGCGTACCAGTTCGCGTACTGGCGAACCCAAACTCAGTCCGGCCACTAAGGTATGCGTACCCGTTTGCATACCTAGTGGATAATGTTCTAAAATCGGTTTGTTCATGAACTAATACATTTATATATAATAAGGAATCCAATCTTTTGCAAACCATGGCTATAATGTTCATTAATTGATTCGTGTGAATCAAAATCGATTTTGTTTCAATTGTGTCTTTTATACTTCTATGAGACTATAAACAATTGAACAACTCTAGAACTAGTTTCATTTGAGTCAGTTGAACTAATTATGGTTAAGATGAATATGGTTGATATGAAAGTGCTCATATGGCTAACTTCGGTTAACTATTATTGAGCCAACAAGGTGCACACGTTTAGGTACAGTTACCCATATCTAAATGAAGTCACTTTTCATTTGTGTGTAACAAGCTAAGTTCGATCTAACGGTTGAAATATATTAGCTTGAGTCGAATCAGGTTTTCATCTAACGGTGAATATTGAATGCTTTGTTACCAAGGTAACATTGATTGCAAACCCTGATTTGAAGACTATATAAAGGAGAACTCTAGCAACTGGGAAACCTAATCCCCACACCTCATGTGTGATACTAGTTGCGACTAGAGTCGATTCTCCATTAAGCTTAGGTTTTTCACGAAACCCTGTAGGTTAATGACTTGAAGACCTCATTGGGATTGTGAAGCCAGACCCAACTATTTTCTCCGTAGTTGCTTGTTATGATCTTGCTGTTTTCTATCGTGATTGAGTACTATCTTCTCTAAGATTTGCTCGAGATTTAATTTTCGATAGGCAAGATAAAAAGTAGTCACAAACATCTTCGTCTCATCGTTTGTGATTCCACAATATCTTATTTCGCTACCATATGATTAAGATTATTGTGAGGTGATTGATATTACTAGGCTGTTCTTCGGGAATATAAGTCTGGTATATCAATTGGTTCCTGTTCACCTTGATTTATCAAAAGACGGAACAAAACTCATAGGTTTATCTGTGGGAGACAGATTTATCTATACAATAGACTTTTTTGTATGAGACAGATTTGTTTATCAAGTCTTCGACATTGGGTCGTAACAACTCTTAGTTGTGGGTGAGATCAGCTAAGGGAATCAAGTGCGTAGAGTCCTGCTGAAATTCAGAGACGTAAGGAGCGCAACTGTACCTTGATCAGTGTGAGATTGGTTAGGGCTCAACTACATTCCAGTCCGAAGTTAACTTGGAGTAGGCTAGTGTCTGTGGCGGCTTAATACAATGTGGTGTTCAAATCTGGACTAGGTTGAAATATCACAGGTTGTCCAGGGTTTTTCTGCATTTGCGGTTTCCTTGTTAACAAAATTTCTGGTGTTTGCGTTATTTATTTTCTGTATTATTTTTGTTTATATAATTGAAATATCACAGGTTGTGCGTAAGCTCAATCAATTGGGAATCCAACCTTTGGTTGTTGATTAAATTGATTGACACTTTGATATTGGTTTTTGATACCGTCCAAGTTATTTCTTATATTCAATCGGGCTTGCAAATTCCTATTTTTTTGATTGCGGATATAATTGAGAAATAGAGATATAACTCTTGGATATATTTCCATTGATTGAGTCTGACTATCTAGTTGATTCTCTTGGAATTATATTGGAGTTGTCCATACAGATTGCTAAGCGAAATATTGGGTGTGGTTGTTGTACCCCCACTTTTTCATATTAAACTAAGGCCTGGTCCAAGAGTCAACCGACGGTCGCAACAATCAACGGATCAACTGACGGTCAACGTCTAACCAAAGTCAACCAATGTCAAAGTCAAGGTCCTGGTCAACTGAGTCAACTCAGGTCAAGACATGGAACTTGATGAGTCAACACGATTCAACTCAGTCAGATATCATAGTCAGACAAAACATAATCAGTCAGACAACTGACTGAACAATAGAAAACTGGCCTGAGCCATTGCACAGGCCAGACACACTAGTACACCATCATGGTGCTACAACCACAACATAATCATACATAAAAATTCTACTAAAGATACACTTTTCACCAAAAACTTCATAAAAGCATTCTTAAACAACCTTCAAACTTCATTTACAAATATAAACTAAGCTTACCTGCAATTGCAGTTCCAATCTTTCATATGAAACACTCATTACAAATTCAACTAGTTTCCATATCAGCAACACCACAACCTTCACTCTTCATTCTTAAACTACCAATCCAATTATCTACATCACCAAATCATACACAGCCATCCATCCTTTAGACATACCACCTTGTACATAACTCAACTACAATTATCACTGCATCAATCAACAGACATAACTCCTACAACTCCATTAATTATAGCTGCAACATCACCAAATTTCACTTGAAACTCCCGTTCAAACTCTATCACACAACCACAACCATTTCAGAACCACCAACCCCATTAGACTGCAATGACCACACCAGACTACTAAATACATCTCCATACATCCATATGCACCATTCTAGTTCTTCCTGAGTGACAACACCACCAACTCAGGCAACTCGTAACTCGCATTAATTAGATCAATTCAAAAATAGACATCAACTTCCACATCCCAGACATATCATCCTCAACTACAATTCAATACACAAACCTATTCTACAACAGCAGTTCCATTTTGTTAGAGCACTGCTCGGTCGAACTCGCAAACGTTGCTACCTCAAGCTTGTTTGTCAAGTTTAGGTGATCAAAACTATAGGTCTTGATTTCTAGTCTACTTATAGTTATGTCTCGGATTAGGATATAATGTGTAGTTGAGCTTTAGAATTCACAGCGTTCATCAATTGAAGACGAAGATCTACTGAGGAGAGCTTGGAGAAACTTCATCAACAAAAGGTATGTGGAGACTAAAACTTATCTATCACTCAGAAGTTTATTCTATTCTATCTTCTATTGAGACTAATTCGTATAGCTATATAGACTTTTACATTATACATATTTGATATTTCGAGCTGAATTTAACTCGCTTATATCTTTCTCGAAATATGTGTTGGAAAGCTTTTTGCTTTAGCTACGTTCATCATTATACTTGACGAGTTTAGTTGGAAACAATTTATTTGTTGAAAACTAAATAATGAGTCAAAAGATGATCATGTGAAAAATTCGTTGAAACATCTTACATGATTTGTGTGAGACAGACATTTGATGTGAATGACGGGGGGAAATAACATGAGAGAGAAGCAGTCGTACAGTAATATCCAAGAACATACAATCTCAAATAACATCAGATATTCAAATAACCCAATCAGTTCTCAATCATGCAGTTACAACCTAGATGATTCTCCAATATCAATAAGCAATAGATTAACATCAATACAAAGGAAAAACAATATCAAGATCTCTTACATCCTTTCAAAAATTAATATATTAAACAACAAACTATGCAACCTACAACTCAATATGGAAAAGCAAGATCAAATTTCCCCCAATCAGTCTTACTCATCAAAGAAGATCAAAGTAAAATTCAAACACCCTCTCCTTCAATTATGCTTTCGCTTAAGACCTCTCCCATTTACAGCTTTCCCTTTCTTAGTTTTTTTGGAGCGTGGAATGTCTTTGGAGCCTAGACAGCTGTTGGCTTTCTCATTCTTTTGCTCCCCTGCAGTGAGCTTTGTTTCTTCCTGCTGCTTCCCACCTACGGTGTCCAAGTCTATAACTTCCTGTCTCCGAACTATTGAAGTAATATATGTAGGCCGTGGAACTGGTATTGCATCTCCTCCTAAACGCACAATAAAATATATTTCCTCTGCAGGCACCCAAGTTTTGAGGATTGGTATTGTGTACTGGGATTCATCTCTAATGCTAAATCTCTGCATTCTTAGTTACTTAAAATTTTCTCCTCTTTCTTCTTTCTACATGATTGCTTTTAAGATTCATAGACTTTTTATAGATTTTAAATTAGGCAGAATTTCAATTGTTTCTTCTTCTCAAAATGTTTTTATTATCACTCTAATTACTTTGAAATTTCAAACCCTTAAAATCTTTGAATTCACTAAATCTTCCCCTTCTATGATTGTTTCTTCGTATTCTTATTTGCTGGTTGAGTTTCTTTTGATTTCAGGTGTTGATTCTTTACCGGATGCTACCTTTCTCAGTGCTCCATGCACCCTACATCACCGGAACATTTTGCATTTGGACCTTGGGAGATGGGCAAGCTTCAATCACTTTCAATCTGATCCAATATCTGTTCATCCTTCATCACCTTATCTCATTCTAGAAAAAATCCAAAATCTTTGTCACTTGGAACCCAAGAGGTTAACACTTTGATAGTCTTCCTGTGTTTGACCCAACAACCTCAAAGTAAAACTACAAACAACATTAATACCAACCTGGCACCTGAAAAGTATTTCTGTCTTTTGGCTTCTCATCTCTGTTTTCTCTATGCTGATAAGAAAAATAAGCAATAGAAATTTCTCAGCATGCATGAAGCTAGGAGAGAATCTATGTACTTGCACCTGCAATAATCACATTATTGGAGCTCTTATCACTTTTCATCACATATCCCACCTACATCCCACTACTAAAAAGCACTGCTCTCTCTGGAATTATTTCAAATCTAAATAGCTCTTCTTAACCACCCTTGAAGACCCTCTTATATCTTCTACCACATTACAGAAACTCTTGATTAATAATTTTCTTTCTTCCTGGAATTCTGTTTCAATGGCTCACCCTTCTGAGGAGTCTTCTGTGGATGAAATCACTGAAGCTATGCAAGCAAGCCAAATTCTCCATGATCCTTAAAGGCCAGTGGTGTTTCTTAACAAAGATTCCTTGAAACCTGAACCAATTCAGGATGATAAGTTGTGTGCAATTGGCAAACTTCATAGTAATCTTCTTGTAAATCATCATGAAGCTCAATCTTAAGCAAGAAAATGGTGGAACCTTAAAAGATATCATTGTCTCACCATACCTTAAAAGAAAGAACCATTTCCGTTTTCGTTTTCATCACCCTGCTGATATTCTCTCTATCAACTACCCAAAGCCTTGATTGATCAATGATTTTATGTTGTCTATTATTCAGATTCCTTTTGTAGGTGTTCATAAAATTCAAGAAAAAGAGTTTGATAGAGTTTTGATTAGCATCACTATGAAAAGAGTTCCTAATAACTATATAACATACACTTCTCTGAAAGAAATAACAAGGCCTGCAGGAAAGATGTTGTTGTTCAAAGATCCGTATGGTAGAGATTTTTATGAAAAGAATGTTGAAGTTATGGCATAAATCAAAATTGATCACATCCTTCCTTATGGCACTCACTGCATGGTCTATGTAGTCAAAACATGGATAGAGTTTTCTTACTCTCTTCACCCTTTCAAGCTATGTCAATCCTGCAGAACCCTTGATCATTCAAGGAACAACTGCACTCCCAAAAGAAGAGAGTTACTTGCTGCAAAAATAGCTTTAAGCACGAAGAAACTGGTGAACCCGACGTTCAATCATCAAATCCAAATTACAAGTGAAGCCTCTCAATCACAAACCAACTCTGAAACGGTTTCTTTTCCTACTATTGATGCATCTCACAACTCTTTTGCTTCTCTTGCATCTTCTTCAAAGAGCACACAATTTAATGCTGCTCACTCTTAAGATAAGAATATGATGGTTATTCCTCAATCTGTAGAAGGTCCTGAAGGCGAAGGAAATTTAAGTTTCAAGACGATTTCTCAGGCATCAGCCTCAAATCAGTTCCTTGTCACAGCCAACAACAAACTGTTAAGCTACAAACACAGAACCTTGGAGATTTTAGTACAATCCTTTCAAAGACAGGCCCATCAACAATATTGTTTCTGACGTGCTCACTATCCCAAATCATCTGTACCCACCGGGTTTTGTCCCACACCCAAATTTCTCCGCACCCATCACCCACCAAAATCCATCAGCCTCTTCAAATCTCGGAATATGGACTCGAAACAAAAATAAAAAAATCTGATATCTCTCCTCAACCCTCTCATATCGTGTTCTCTGATAATCAGCTAGGTATTAAGAAAAGAAAAGATATTCAAGGTCCTTTTTCTTCTCAGGGGATATCCAAAAAAGGCATAATTTCAGCTCCTAAAACCTTTCAAACTCCAAACCCTAACTTTTGGTCTCCTGAGAAAATTAACAATTCAGATATCTCCAATCTCAATTTTCGCTTAGGTTCCTCAGAAAAAGCCCCTTTCGCTGGCAGTAGCAAAAACCCCATCAAAACCCAAAAGGCGATCAAAGCAAGTAAGGTGAAAGTTCCAGTCATAGGGCAAAGGGCTAAGGTAGCAAACGGGGAGAAGTCTTCGCCTTCAAATCATTTGGAGACCAAGAATGACCAGGTTAGCCTCTTCAAAACAATTTGTTTTATTTCTGAAGTGATTTACTCTAGTCTCAAACCATTTGTCCATGATCCCTTAGATTCTGCTAGTTGTTATACCTTAAATTTCTTGTGTTTTTCTTATCCCGATGTCTCTTATTTTTGGCAATTTGTTAAGATTTTATCCTGGAACTATCAAGGTCTAGGACCTAAGAATACCAGACAACAATTAGAAAAACTTGTCTTCTCCAAAAATCCTGATATTCTTTTTCTTTCTGAAACAAAAAATTTAAAGCCTTTTGTTGAAAAAACCTTTAAAAAATCTTTGTTTTACAACTTGGTTTGTCAAGACTCTGTTGGAAGTGCTGAAAGTCTGGTTGTTGCTTGGAATAAGGCCACTAAACTTAGAGTCCTACACATTGATAATAATTAAGTTAACTGTGGTATTTGGGATGAGAATTCTAAATCTGAATGGATCCTCACTTGTATGTATGGTAGTCCCTACAAGGATAGTAGAAAAGATTATTCCTGGAAATTAGTTAACCATATGGGTGAATCCATGAGCATACCTTGTTTAGTTCTAGGTGACCTTAATGTTATTCTTAATAAATATGAAAAACGAGGGGGAAACCCTGCTTATGGTACTGATATTAGGAAATATTCTTCCATGTTTAACAATTTGGTTCTTAAAGATCTTGGCTTTATTGGTTTCCCCTTTACTTGGTCTAATCACCAAGAGGGTGATTGTCACATAGAAGAAAGGCTAGATAGGGGGATGGCAAATGGGAAATGGATTACTCAATTACCAAATGCAAGTCTTAGACATTTAAACCACTCAGGGTCTGACCACTCTGTTGTGCTTTTAAACTCCTCTATTCCCTGTCAGAATGGCTCCAAACCATTCAAAAAATTTGGTTTATACCAAGAAGAGCAGAAGTGTAGAGACATTATTAAATCTTCCTGGGAAAAAAACTTTAGTGGTTATAAACCTTTTGTTCTGGTTAATAGACTGGCCACTGTCAAAAAGGAAGTTAGTTTGTGGAATAAATTTGAATTTGGGAAAATAAAACACAACTTAGCTCTCTTGAACAGAAAACTTGATGATATCCTGGAGACCCCTAATGTTAGGCTTAATAATCAAAACCTTATTGCTACTAAGTCATAAATCCAAAAACTTAATGATTATGAAGAGGAATTTTGGAAAATAAAAGGTAGAGATAACACTATAAAGCTTGGTGATGGGAATACCCATTACTTTCATCAAAATGCCATTATAAGACAAAGGAGAAACAATATCCAAGGATTATATGATAGTAATAACATTTGGATAGAGGGTAGGGATAACATAGCCAACTGCTTGAATGTTTATTTTGAAACTCTCTTAACCACCTCTAGGCCTGTCACTAATGCTGATATTGTTAATCTTGTTCCTCCCACTATTACTGATATTGATAATGGGAAACTCATGGAGCCTCCTACGGAAGTTTAGATCCATGATGCTTTGTTTGGAATGCCTCCAAACTCTAGCCCTGTCCCTGATGGCTTCCCGGCTTGTTTTTTTCAAAAAAAAATTGGAATATAGTTAAAAAAGATGTCATTGAGACTGTTCTTGCTTTTTTCAATAGTGGTCATAAGTTAACTAAACTGAATTCGACCTATATTTCCCTCATTCCCAAGGTCCTTCACCCTACTGGCCCTAGTGACTATAGACCTATTAGTCTGTGTAACCTTGTTTACAAAATTATTTCAAAGGTCATATCCAATAGAATAAAACCTCTCCTTGACAGACTTATCTCCCCATATCAATCAGCTTTTGTTAAGCAACGTCTTATCTCAGACAACATTCTTGTTGCTCATGAGATAATACATGCTATGAGAAAGAAAAGGAAAACAAAAACTGATTTCATGGGTTTAAAAATCGATATGTCTAAGGCTTTTGACCGTGTGGAGTGGAATTTTCTTATTGCCATTCTTCGTAGGATGGGTTTTTGTGAGGCTTGGTGTAACCTTATTTACCAATGTATTAGTACCAGTCAATCTGCTATCTTGATAAATGGGGTTCCGTGCAAACCATTCAAACCTACTCGTGGTCTGAGGCAAGGGGATCCTTTATCCCCTTATCTCTTTATTCTCTGCATGGAGTCTTTCTCCAGGACTCTCTCCAATACAGAAGAAAAGGGATTATTCTATGGTTTCAAAATTAATAAAAACTGTCCCGCTATTAGTCACCTGCTCTTTGTAGATGACAGTTTAATTTTTGGCAAAGCTAATACTACTCAAAGCCAAAACCTTCTGAAAATCCTTGAGGACTATGGCAGCACCTCTGGGCAGATGATTAATTTTTTTAAGTCTGACATCTTTTTTACACCATACATCCCTAACAACAAAGGCAGAGACATAATCAACATTCTTAAGGTTAAGAAAATTAGATTGGATGACAAATATTTAGGTGGCCCTCTATTCACTAATAAATCTAAAGTGGCATGCTTTGAAAATCTCTATGATAAAATGGAGGGTAGATTAAAAGGTTGGAAGAGTGAATCCATATCTCCACCTGGTAGAGGCATTATGGCTAAAGCTGTGCTCAAGGTAGTTAATATAACGTATCAGTATCGTATCGGTCAGGTCCTATATACATATACAAATGATAATATATGTTTTTACAGGCGATACATCATTTAGTATAGAATTTCAAATGATTATAAAACCATCGTAAAAAATAATAAGAATCATACACATATCTCAAATTTCCATAATACAAGGTGGTTTATTAGAGCTTCTCCAATGGTCATTGTGTGTGTTTCCTATGTGGCAACACAAATAAGACATCCTCAATCTATTTTTTCTTAAAATTAGGGAGAGAGAAAAATCCATCTCCAACAGTATTGCATGTAATATCTTCTTTTAATTAGTATAAATTTTATTTTCCATAATTAAGATTTTATTAGAGCTAAAAATAGTTAGTTAATATATTAAAGTCAAATCAATTAAGTAAAAGCTGACTAGAATGGTAGACAATGTCAAGGGGAATGTCTAAAACTAAACATCCACCTTGATAATGTCTACCCAAAGTCATCTATACATTGGTTTAAGACATCAGGGTTGGAGAATGATTTTAGAAAAAAATGGATGTGTATCCTAGGTGGATTTTGACATTTATCTCCACACACATGCCATTGGAGAAGCTTTTAGCCAAGGTTGTGATTGTTGTCCCATTATGCTAGTAAATCTTTTTTGTTATCTTTCATATTTATCTTTTATATTTCTCTGCCTTGCAATCGAAATATGGTTTCCATCTTATATCCTACCATATAGTCATTGATTTTATATTATAAATATATTAGGGTTTTTTACCTTCTCCAATTGACATTGTACTTGTCTATAAAGACTAGATGCATGTTGATGAAAAATTTATTCATGAAACCGATACTATCGGTGTACAAGTAAAACCGATATATCGGTCTGTACCGGCATGTACAACAGATAATATCATTTCGTCTTTGTATCGCCGATATTTTCGATATCGTATAGGTATTTTCCGATATCCGATAAAAACCCTGTAATATCGTCCTGTACAACCGATATTGACTACCTTGGATGTGCTTGAGTCTGTCCCCATTTATTCTATGTCTTCTTTTATCTTACCTAAAACCACTGTCAAGAGAGTTACTAACATTATAAGGGATTTCTGGTGGGGCAAACTTGGGCCAAAAAAGGGTTTTTATATGACTGGGTGGAGGGGTTTATGTAAAACAAAATAAAAAGGTGGCAATGGTCTTAAAAAACTTGATCTTATGAATTTATCTTTGATTGCTAAGAATGGAAGGAGGTTATTCCATCAACCTAACTCTGTTTTTTCAAAAATTATGAAAGGGAGATATTTTCCCACAACCAATCCTTTCCATGCTACTTGCAATGATGGCTCTTCTTGGGCCTGGAAAGGGGTTTATACAGGTCTTATGCTTATTAAGGATTATAGCATTTAGAAAATAGGTAATGGTTGTAAGGTAAATATCTGGAAAGATAATTGGGTTTCTGATGATAAAGGTAAGCCAATTAGCTTAGGTGGATTAGGTGTTCACAGTGACTTTACTCTTGTTAAGGACTTAATGAATGATACTGGTTGGAATTTGGAGATTTTTAATTATCTGTTTGAGTGGGATGTTGTCACTAAAATCTTAACCATTATTCCTAAGAAAGATTCTGAGGATGTTCTAAGATGGATTGATAACCCTCAAGGTAACTTTTCTAGTAAATCCTTATACAATCTCCTTGATAAGAATTCAGCTCAACCTAATGACCCTTTAGATAAGAAAATTGGTGACTTACATGTTATTCCTAGAGTTCAGTTTTTTACTTGGAAAATAAAAAACAATCTGTTACCTTTTAGTGGTCTCCTTGCTAGGTATAGTTATCATGTTAACCCCATTTGCACCTTATGTAATAGCCACATTGAAACTGGGGAGCATTCCCTTATGTATTGTAGCTTTTCCAAAGCTGTTTGGGCTCACTGCTCCATCAACCTTGAAACTATGTGTAATGGTTTTAATAATGTAACTGAGTGGCGCAATAGTTGGTTCTCAAGAGGGATTCCTCCAACCCAATGGGGGTCTTGGGCAAGTATGTGTGCTACAATTTGCTGGTTTGTTTGGAAAGCAAGGTGTGACTCAGTTTTCAGAAATATTAAGCCTTTCCCAAGATTCACAGGAACTCAGATTCTTAGTCATTTGAACATGTCCACCCAACACCTGCTGGGAGCTGACAATAGACTTGATACTAGGAGTATTGATGATGGGGATCAAACCTCAGCCACGAATATATCCTTCGCCTATAAAGCTGTTTATGATTATGTTACGGGGCTAACAGGATTTGGTGTCTGTATATTAGGTCTAGCAGGAGATACAATTGGTAGGAAAACCAGAGGGATCAGGACTCATGGCAGAGAAGAGGGAGACTGCTTAGCTGCTCAGGATGCTCTGGATTGGGATTCTAAACTTAATTGTAGAGTCTTTAACTTACTGGGAGGTAACAAAAAGATCATCAAAGCTATGCAAGGTGGAACTAGAAGCACAAGCTGGAGGACCAATGAAAGACTAAATAATTTAATTTTGAGTTTAAACACTTTTGAACAAGTTATATGTAAACATATTAAGTATGGTAACTTTTCTGATCTGCAAAGACTATGTTTAGTCGGAGTAAGATCTCAAAGTCCTCAAGTGTGGGAGGCTCCTACTCTTACAACCTTTTTCAGTAAACTTTTTATATCTATAAAAAAACAAACATTTGATGTCGACTCGGAATGTTTCGTATTGATCATTCACTCACTTGAAAATTACTTATAAGCTAATAGTTTATGTGAGACATCTATTGTCGTCTTCTAAGGATGTTTTAATTATTGAAATGGGAGTTAAGAACAATTAATCATTGTCTGGATATAACACAGTATGCATACCGGTATGCGAACTATTGTGGTATGATTCAGGTCGGGGAACCAAGTTTGTGTACCAGTATGCGAACGGTTTTAACTGTCAAAGTCCGGGAACCAAGTTTGCATACCCGTTTGCGAACGGTTTCACCCGAGTTAGGTCCGGGATGACAGTATGCGCACCCGTTTGCGAACTGTCAGACAAAACTAAAGTTCGGAACTTAAGTTTGCGTACCCATGTGCAAACATAGTTGGTTAAGTTCTAAAATCGGTTAAGTATGATTTCATACTCATGAACAAATACATTTATATATTAAGGAATGCAGTCTTTGCAAACCGTGGCTAAATGTTCCCCAACTATTTTCTCTGTAATTGTGTGTTCTGATCTTACTTTTACTATCGTGATTGAGTACTATCTTTGATAAGATTTCCTTGAATCAAATCCGATTTTGCTTCAATTGTGTCTTGTATAATTCTATGAGAATATAAGCAATTGAAAAACTCTATGAGTAACACAATTAGATTCATTTGATTATCATTTTATCTAAAAGTGTTTGATGAATGTGGTTAACACTACACCAAAATCAAGATTTTATCACAGTGTAACCTGTCACAGTTTATTTTTCAGTCACTGATACACCTGTAACAATTATAACTATTAATAAATTTTGTATTTGTGATAATGATTAGGAATATTAAATTTTTTTTATTAGCAACAATAATATTTGTTGACAATTATCCAGACAATCACAATTATAATCTAAAATGATGTTTCCACCCAAAAATTTCACCACATCTAAAACAACCCCAAATTAATAACTCTTAGGATTTTTCTTGCCACCACTTTCGCAACATTTATACAAAATAACAGTTTTATTTAATTTCTAAAAATCAATATTTTTTTATTTTATTTTTTTTAATTTTCTTAATATTAGAAAACAGGATCAAGACCAAGTCAGCAAGTCATTACTTTGTAGGAAATTTGACTTGGACAAATACCAACCTTTTCTCTCGATTTTCTTGGCAAAACCACAACAAAAATATCTGCTTCTTCCGAACACTGTGAAAATGACCAGACTATCCTTATTGGAATAAGTGCAATAAAAATTCTGAAGACTGTTAAAATGACCATATTACCCTTAGTGGAAATAAGTGCAATAAATATTATGGAGACTGTGAAAATGACCAGACTACCCTTATTGGAAATAGGTAAAGTAAATATTATGGAGACTGTGAAAATGACCATGATATTTATTAAGGGTAGTTCGTTCATTTTCATGGTCTTAATGATATTTATTACACTTATTTCCAGTAAGGGTAATATGGTCATTTTCACAGTATCTAATATTTACTTTACTTATTTTTGATAAGGGTGGTCTGGTCATTTTTATAGTCTCCATTATATTTATTGCACTAATTTCTAGTAAGGGTAATATGGTCATTTTAACTATCTATAATATTTACTTTACTTATTTCCGATAAGGGTAGTCTGGTCATCTTCAAAATCTCCAAAATATTTATTGCACTGATTTCCAGTAAGGGTAAAAGAGTCATTTTTGGAGTCCGTAATATTTACTTTACTTACATCCGATAAGGGTAGTCTAGTCATTTTCACAGTCCCCATAATATTTATTGCACTAATTTCTAGTAAGGGTAATATGGTAATTTTCATGGTCTGTAATATTTACTGTACTTATTTTTTATAAGGGTAGTCTGGTCATTTTCATAGTCTCCATAATACTTATTACAATTATTTCCAATAAGGGTAACATGGTCATTTTCTCAGCCTATAAAATTTACTTTACTTATTTCCGATAAGTAAAGTTTGGTCATTTTCACAGTCTCGATAATATTTATTGCACTTTTTTCCAGTAAGGGTAATATGGTGATTTTCACAGTCTGTAATATTTACTTTACTTATTTCCGATAAAAGTAGTCTGGTCATTTTCACAATCTCCATAATATTTATTGCACTTATTTCCAGTAAGGGTAATATGGTCATTTTAAAGTCTGTAATATTTATTTTACTTATTTTTGATAAGGGTAGTTTGTTCATTTTCATAGTCTCCATGATATTTATTACACTTATTTCCAATAAGGGTAATATGGTCATTTTGACAATCTCTAATATTTACTTTACTTATTTTTGGTAAGGGTAGTCTGGTCATTTTCACATTATCCATAATATTTATTGCACTAATTTCCAGTAAGAGTAATATGGTCATTTTCACCGTTTGTAATATTTACTTTACTTATTTCCGATAAGAGTAGTCTGGTCATTTTCAGTCTCCATAATATTTATTGCACTTATTTACAGTAAGGGTAATATGGTCGTTTTTACAGTCTGTAATATTTACTTTACTTATTTCCGATAAGGGTAGTCTAGTCATTTTCACAGTCTCCATAATATTTATTGCACTTATTTCCAGTAAGGGTAATATGGTCATTTTCACAGTATGTAATACTTACTTTACCTATTTCTGATAAGGGTAGTTTGGTCATTTGCACAGTCTCCATAATATTTAATGCACTAATTTTTGTTAAGGGTAAACTAGTCATTTTCACAGTTTGTAATATTTATTTACTTATTTCCCATAAGGGTAGTCTGGTCATTTTCATAGTCTCTATAATCTTTATTGCACTAATTTCCTATAAGGGTAATAAGGTCATTTAAACTTTTGTAATATTTACTTTACTTATTTCCGATAAGGGTAGTCTGGACATTCTGGGAATCTGATGACTCGAGTTCCCATAATCTGATGATTTACATCCCCAGTTCATCAAGATGAGAACATGGGGTCTATATATGGGAATTTGATGACCCGAGTTCATCTGAATGAGAAACTAAGGTCTAACTCTAGTAATCGTTGAACTTGAGATGTTCAAATTTGATATATTTCGTCTCCAGTTAATCCGAATGAGAAACTCATGTCCAACTAAAGTAATCTTTGAATCTGGGATGTTCAAATCTGATAAATTTCATCTTCAGTTCATCCGAATGAGAAACTCAGGTCTAACTCTAGTAATCTTTGAACCTGGGATGTTCAAATCAAATAAATGTAATCTTCAGTTTATCCGAATGAGAAACTCAGGTCCAACTCTAGTAATCTTTGAACCCGGGATGTTCAAATCTGATAAATTTCATCTTCAGTTCATCCGAATAAGAAACTCAGGTCCAACTCTAGTAATCTTTGAACCTGGGATGTTCAAATCTGATAAAATTCATCTTCAGTTTATCCGAATGAGAAACTCAGGTCCAACTCTAGTAATCTTTGAACCTAGGATGTTCATATATGATAAATTTCATCCCAAGTCCAACTCTAGTAATCTTTGAACCTGGGATGTTCAAATCTGATAAATTTCATCTTCAGTTAACCCGAATGAGAAACTCAAGTCCAACTCTAGTAATCTTTGAACTTGGATGTTCAAATTTGATAAATTTCATCCTCAGTTCATCCGAATGAGAAACTCAGGTTTAACTCTAGTAATCTTTGAACCTGGGATGTAAAAAACTCATAAATTTCATCTTTAGTTCACCCGAATGAGAAACTATTGTCCAACTCTAGTAATCTTTGAACCTGAGATGTTCAAATCTGATAAATTCCATCCTCAGTTATCCCGAATGAAAAACTCAGGTCCAACTCTAGTAATCTTTGAACCTAGGATGTTCAACTATGATAAATTTCATCTTCAGTTCACCCGAATGAGAAACCCAGGTCCAACTCTAGTAATCTTTGAACCTAGGATGTTTATATCTGATAAATTTCATCTTTAGTTCACTCGAATGAGAAACTCAGGTCTAATTCTAGTAATCTTTGAAACTGGGATGTTCAAATTTGATAAATTTCATCCTCAGTTCACCCGAATGAGAAACTCATGTCCAACTCTAGTAATCTTTGAACCTATGATGTTCATATCTGATAAATTTAATCTTTAGTTCACCCGAATGAGAAACTCAGGTCCAACTCTAGTAATCTTTGAACCTGGGATGTTCAAATCTGATAAATTTCATCTTCAGTTCACCCGAATGAGAAACTCAGGTCCAACTCTAGTAATCTTTGAACCTGGGATGTTCAAATTTGATAAATTTCATCCTCAGTTCATCCGAATGAGAAACTCAAGGCTAACTCTAGTAATCTTTGAACCTGGGATGTTCAAATATGATAAATTTCATCCTCAGTTCATCAGAATGAGAAACTCGGGTCTAACTCTTGTAATCTTTGAACCTGGGATGTTCAAATCCTATAAATTTTATCTTGAGTTCACCCGAATGAGAAACTCAGGTCCAACTCTAGTAATCTTTGAACCTGGAATGTTCAAATCTGATAAATTTCATCTTCAGTTCACCCGAATGAGAAACCCAGGTCCAACTCTAGTAATCTTTGAACATACGATGTTCATATCTGATAAATTTCATCATTAGTTCACCCAAATGAGAAACTCAGGTCCAACTTAAGTAATCTTTGAACCTGGGATGTTCAAATTTGATAAATTTCATCCTCAGTTCATCCGAATGAGAAACTCAGGTCTAACTCTAGTAATCTTTGAACCTGGGATGTTCAAATCTGATAAATTTCATCTTTAGTTCACCTGAATGAGAAACTCAGGTCCAACTCTGGTAATCTTTGAACCTGAGATGTTCAAATCTTATAAATTTCATCCTCAGTTCACCCGAATGAGAAACTCATGTCAAACTCTAGTAATCTTTTAACCTAGGATGTTCATATCTTTTAAATTTCATCTTTAGTTCACCCGAATGAGAAACTCATGTCCAACTCTAGTAATCTTTGAACCTGGGATGTTAAAATCTGATAAATTTCATCTTCAGTTCACCCGAATGAGAAACTCAGGTCCAATTCTAGTAATCTTTGAACCTGGAATGTTCAAATTTGATAAATTTCATCTTTAGTTCACCCGAATGAGAAACTCAGGTCCAACTCTAGTAATCTTTGAACCTGGGATGTTCAAATCTGATAAATTTCATCTTCAGTTCACCCAAATGAGAAACTCAGGTCCAACTCTAGTAATCTTTGAACCTGGGATGTTCAAATCTAATAAATTTCATCCTCAGTTCACCCGAATGTGAAACTCAGGTCTAACTCTAGTAATCTTTGACCTGAGATGTTCAAATCTGAAATATTTCGTCTTCAGTTCATCTGAACTAGGGTTGTCAATGGGTCCGGGTCCTCCCGGGTACCATGCTACCCAGAATCGAACCCTGCTATTTTTTTCGGTCCGGGTCCCGACGGTTCCGGGTCCGGTTCCTAAATTAAGTGACCCAGAACCGGACCCTATAAAACAGCCGGGTACCTAACGGTTCCGGGTATTAAACGTGTATTTTCAGATCTGTTTTCTTAGATTTTTTTTTGTTCTACATTAGAAAGTCACATAAATGTTCAATAGCCGTCTACAAAAGCAATAAATGATCAATTAAATCCCTAGCCTCCTGCCGATTCATAAACAACCACCGCCATCATCAATAGTCATATGTTAGAATCATCCCATCCATCTCCAATTTACGGTACATGTAGTAGCACTAAAAATGAAAACATAAACTATTTAATTGAGATAAAAGAAACAAATTTGGGAAGAAAAAAACAACAAAAAGAAAAATGATTCTAGGAAATTACAGAAGAAACCCATGCCCGTATATTTTATATTTCCGTCATCTTATTATGCACAAGTTGTATATCTCTCTGGACTTCTTCTGACTAAAGTGGGAACTTTAAAATTTTATAAATATAAGAAACTAAAACAGATGGAGAAAAAAAAGGAAAAGAGAAAAAAAATGAAATTTATAAGAAACTCCATTTTTGGAGTATTCAGGAACCAAATCGAACCAACGGATTCCCCCATCTCCTTCTTCCTCATCATCACCCCCATCAACTTCATATTCTTCTTCAGATAATAATACTACTAATAATCACAATTGAACACAATACCATCCCGTCGACATCAGGATCTAGCCATTAATGGAGCTTGGAAGGGAAGATGAAAGTAAAAGAATTGGATGCGGCAAGTTTAGTTCAGGGTTCTCTTTCTCTGAAGGTGTTAAAGACTATATTTATATAAACCTTCACTTGACTAAATTAACCCCTGGAAAACTAAAATTTACGATACCCGACTACCCGCGGGTACCCGACGGGTAATACCTGGTTAGAACCGTTTATTATCGGGTTTACTCGGGTCTACCCTGTTTGGACCCGAAATCGCTAATGGGTCAAGTTTTGGGACCCAGACCCGGACCCAATTCACCCGGTTCCGGTCCAGGTATTTGGGTACCCATTGACAGCCCTAATCTGAACCAGTGTAAACCAATTCTACTTCACTACTCCATGACATCTAAAATGGTGATTAGATTCTACATTGTGACCTCCGGATAATCAAAATCTATTTGTGATTCTCTAAATGTTATTCCGAATCTACATCATGACCTCCTACTAATCGAAAATCGAAAGAGAAACACACTTGTCTTGATCCGTATGATATTCCCAAGCTAAATCTCTGCCGTCCAAGATTTCAAGACAATATCTTATCACCGTCCAAAATATTTTACATAAAACTCGATTTTTCTCTCTCTCACTTCTATTCATTCTCTTCGCTCATCTCTTTCTCTCATCACTTTTCTTTTCCCTTCCTCGTAGAAAAAAACCTAACTTCGGCTACCTTCTTCACTTACTCATCCTTCTTCACTCACCAAATCTACTTGATGATTCTTCAGTTTACTCTCAGAAATTGCAACTACAACTTCTCATTAATAATAAAAAATCATTAGATCTACTAGATGCATCCATATTCGACTTAGGATAGTAGATCTGATGATTGTTTTTGTTAACAGAAAATAGAAACCTGTATTTCGTCTTTCTTTTCAGAACATCTCGATTTTCCGTTCGATTCTCCCATCAAGATAAGTTTCTTTGTCTTTTGAATCTATTTTGGTGATTTACTGATTTGATTTTGATTTGGTTATATGTTTTCTAGCCTTTCCATAAGTATATAAATCAGATTAGAAGGGCTAGTGATGATAAATTTTATGTATTAGCCGATTTCAGTGAGAATTTTTCTAAGATCTTAATGGTACACACTGAAGCCTGAATCTGCTTTCATGATTTGAACCTATCAATATTATTAATCTTTTAAAACCTAGGGTTTTGTTCATCCTTTTGATATTTAGGGGTTTTGAGAACCATCTTCTTTTTCCCATTTCTCTATTTTCATATTTTTCATTACTGATTTTTCCTTTTTTTTTTTTTTTTTTTTTTTGGATCTGAATTTTTCTTTTTATTATTTTTTGTTGGGATCTGATTTTGTGAATGAATGTTACAATTTTTATTTATAATTTTTGTGTTTGGTGGGTTGTTGTTACATTTTGCAGCCTCTTCTTCAAACAAGAAACTGAGCTCTCTTTGATTGGACTTCGCTTTAACATAATACTGCGCTTTTTTGAACAACAACAGATATTTGTTGGTGGCTTGGACTCTAATGTCACTGAGGAAAACTTGTGACAAGTTTTTAGCCAATTTGGAGAGTTATCCCATGTGAAAATACCTCTAGGAAACCGCTGTGGGTTTGTTCAGTTCGATAATAGGTAAAAGGATTTAGTCTTACTTAGTCAATTTGTAACCTCTCACCGGAAGCTTTGCGGTCCATCTAATTTGCTGTTTTAATTGCAAATGGTGGCTTTAGGACTTGTGCAGAGGAGGCTTTGCTGATGTTAAATGGAAGTCAATTGGCTGAGAAAGTTGAGCTAATGGTTTGAATGGGTTCTTGTATAGATTGTAAGTTGAGATTATAGGGAATTAAAGCTGCAAGAGAAGCTGCAGATGTGGAATTATGCACTGCAACAGGACAAGATGGTGCTGAGATAGTACAATTGAAGTGGATGCTGTTAGATGAGGATTGGTTGTGAAAATCAATGAAAGCGAGAATGTATGGCCATGGTCTGCCACTGTGCTATATTGACTTTGGTTGTTCTGTTTTTGTGGTCGAATGCATCTACCTTCATCCAAAAGTGAGTCAGGACATGATTTGAAGAAGTTTCTTGATGTAAGTTCATTGGATGGTTTTACTTGTTTATTAACTTATTATATTTGCTTAGTGTAAATCCAACTATGTTAGGTATTTATAAGTTTAGCATCTCCGCTTGGTAATTTTGGCATGAGGAACTACATTTAATGGAACAGGGAATTCTATCTGGAGTAATTTTGCTTGCTTAGACGAAATTAACTCTGTATGTGTTATTTTATTGGCATCTCTGTTTATGGATCTCAGCACCATTTTACTGATGTTTACGAACTAGCAATTGGATGTCATTGAATATGTGAACTTCTTTCAGTTACTGTGTTCTTTTCGGACTAAACATAGTCGGATTATTATGTGTATAATGTATTGTAGTTGTCATGAAGATTATATCTAGAAGTTTGTTAAAGTTGATATTTGTATTAAATTTGGAAAATTGCTATGGCTCCGTCATTTATCAACTTGTTGATTTGTTAAGGTTTGTGCTTTCTATTAGGTGATTGCTGGATTATGGGTACTACCCATTGTCGGAGCTTGGTGCAATTTCTTGACCTTGTTCTACATTGGTAGGAATAGTTCCATTACTATACAGTTTCTTGGTCACATTATTATGTCCTATGTTGTTCAGCTCATTGACTTCATATTTGAATAATCACATCGTTTGTTGCTGCACACTGTTCCTGCACTCTACGAGAAATACGAGGATGTATTTCTGTTCTTTACTTATTCCCATCAGGACTTTGTAATTCATGTGTGATATGCAAACAGGTCTCAGATTTGCAGTCTCATGCTCAAACTACATCTTTGTCTTTTTACTGCGTTTTAGGTCTACTCTCAGCTGTTATTGCTTCTACAATGGGTAAGTCGTTGCTGAACTTCTTGTGATCTTTCATCTCATCATGCAACCTACGAAGTTCAGCTTCATTTCCTCTTAGGGGAATAAAAGACAAAACTGCTTTGTGTTTATAGAACTCTTAATATGTGAGGAAAATCTGGTGTAATTAAGACATATTAGATTTTTTATGTTTTCTAGAACTGTTAATTTGCGCAGAGTTTTCTTATATCTCTTAATATAAAATTTATACTTGCTATGGGATCATGTCGTACCTAGTGATAGAGCCAAGTATGACACAACCGCCAGATCCTGGACCCAGAAATATTCTATGGGATCTGTCGTACCTAATGCTACTTGGTCTCTATATTGCCAACTAAAATTATTTTTCGCTACTTTGTATTATCATCTCATTGGCATCTTAGGTACCCAGTGATTTAAAAAAGAAAGCTATGATAAACTCAGTTTTAGATTGGCATCACTCCAGTTGATGCCGTAGTGGAGGTGTTTAAACCTCAATTTCTTATCGTTTCTTAGATTTTGTTCTTCTTTTAGCTATATACATGTTCCAACCTTTTTTATTTCATGGTGGGTATTTCCTTCAGTTGGCTTTATCATATATACAATAATAGGACCTTTAATAGGCGTTGATGTGTAACTGCAGGTACATAGAGACTTGGCTGGGGAATCTATGATACGGCGTAGGCATCAACATGCTTCCATTCAAATGCTTTCTGTACAATTACCAAAGATAATTTCACTCTTAATTACATGCAATTTTGTTTTCATAATTTACTTTCTGCACTTTCATAAATTTAAATATATGCGCTATGTGCGTATTGCCTTTTTGAATTTTTCTTATCATCGTCTATTGTACTAATTCTTTTCCACTTTGGATTACAGGCTCTGAAGATTGGTCTCGAATACATGGAGAAAATAAGAAAACCAACAAGAACAAGAAATTCATATAAGATTGATTTCTTTTATCAAGTAAGCATAATGGATCTCTACACAATGGAAGATTGGACTTGTTATGGATATAATTTTTATCCTTCATAGTGTAACTTGTTCTCTATTGCTTTCTTTCTTCTACAGGGATTACAATGCCAATATCTAGAAGGGGATTAGTGCACAGACTAGGGGAGAGATGATTCCTTGTGCCATTCTCTGCCGGATAGATGTACAACTGTAAAACAGAAATGACAACAAAAGGAAAGCATGATATTACCGTGGAGATTTGTGTTGATGCTTTGTGTTAAGCTGTACTGCGAAAATGTAAGTTCTCATTCTTCACTTTTTCTTTCTTCAACTGTTAGCTTCAGTGTCTAGCTTTTCTATTTTTGTTCTTGTTCATAACTTCTTACAGTTGTAGTCTTTTTTTTATTATGTGAGGTTTTGTGTGCCTATTGGTATTCATTGTTGCAAGCTTTGTTGATTCTTTTTATTCTTTTCTTGTGAAGATTCCTGGATGTAAAGAGCTGCATCTAGAATAAGCCGATGATAGGATGACAAGTTCAAAATGCTTTTATGGTATTGGCTGCACTCTTCTGCTGATAGATACATTGTCATCTATTATCTCATATTGAACATTGTCTATTGAACTTTCTTTTTTGTGTTTCCTTGAAGAATGTGTGGATGTTTATGGAGATTGGGAATGTATGAATTATGTTTCAATTTCAATCGTATTGCGGGCCTGTGAACGGGAAGTCCAGGTTTATGATGGTGACCTGTATCCTGTAAACTGGAAGCCCAGGTCCTTTATAATGACCTGGGCTATCCATTTTTTTTAGTTGTGATTAAACAATTGTCACAGGTGTAACTGTTACAACAATTGTTTTAGAAAATAACACGTGTCACCATCTCTGTGTCGTTACAAATGAAACCTAACAGTTAAAACGTTGCAGTTGTCGTGACAGAAAATGGACACGTGGCTTTTAACTATTCGTTACAAAATTGTACGTAACACTTGTAACACTTATAAGTGTTACTTTAGACGTAACAAAAGTGACACGTGTCCTCTAAAGAATTGTTGCAAAATATTCATCCACAGTTATAACTGTTGTTGTATATGTGACATTATGAGACACGTGTCGTCGCCATAATTGTTGCAATTATAGAGAAACAATTAAAATCGTTGGATTAGTTGTTGCAAATACAACACATGTCGCTTTCCAAAATTAGTTCAATTGTTGCTATTAATTTTGGTAACGGTAACCAAATGTGACTTTAATTAATAATTGTCACAGAAAATACCGTTGCAATAAATTACAACAATATTTAACACAGCGTTTCTGTAACGGCGTATATGTGTTACAAATTTAATAAGTAACAGATATACCCTGTGACAAAATCCTGGATTTGGTGTAGTGTAATAAAAAAGTGTTCATATGGCTAACTGCGGTTAACTATTGTTGAGCCAACTCAATATACAGGTTTAGGTAAGGTTACCCATATATAAATGAAGGTATATTTCATATGTATGTAACAAGCTAAGACCATCTAACGGTGGAGAGATATTTCTTTGGTTTTACGCAAACTTAGCTTGAATCTTAAATCAGGTTTTCATCTAATGGTGAATATTTATTGCTTTATAAGGGAGAACTCTAGCAACTGGAAAACCTAATCCCCACACCTTTGTGTGATACTAGTTGCGTACTAGAGTCGATTCTCCTTTAACCTGGGTATTTCATAAAACTATTATAGGTTAACGACTTTAAGACTTCATTGGGATTCTGAAGCCAGACCCAACTATTTTCTTTGTAGTTGCGTGTTCTGATCTTACTTGTTCTATCGTATTGAGTACTATATTCTCTAAGATTGGCTCGAGATTGATCTCCGATAGGTAATATATAAAAAGTAATCACAAAGCTCTTCGTCTCATTCTTTGTGATTCCACAATAACTTGTTCTAATACCATATAGTTAAGTTATTGTGTGGTGATTGATATTTCTATCGTAACCCTACATTTATTTTTCCTTCCATGAAAACTCTCTTTATCAAAAGATTGCTTGTGGAGCTAGGATTATGTTTTTCTCTCACATGGAGACTCCAAGCATCATGTCTTATGATGGAAAAGATGTTAATATGATTGTTAAGCCATCAATCATTAAGGAAAAATATAAATCTCTTTCCTCTACAACTTTGAAGAGAAAAAGAAAGAATATGAAGAAACCAAGGGCTAACCCCTAAAATCTTCAGAAGTTTTCTGGTGTTCTTGAAGAGTTGAAGGAAACAAGGAAGGAGATTCAGCAAATAAAGGCTATTTTTTTAAGAAATCTTGAAATTCAGAAGGCCCTGGTTCGGCATCAGTCTAGAAGGTTCGTTGGAATTGACTCCTTTCTTCATGAACCTTATGTTCCAATGTCTGTTGACAACAAGGAGTTCGAGGACAATAAATAATTTTTTCAAGAATCTTATTGTCTAGGAAACTTCTTATGAGAATTTATTCTTGTGTATTAAGAAGGATACACATACCTTTTGCCAACGATTTTCATCTTGCAATATTTTATATTTATTTATTTAAATTCTAAGTTATTTGGAAGATTATTTTGCAGTATTAATCTTTATTGGTATCATATATTGTAAAAATATTATGGGATATGCGTGTTTACGTCCGTGAACTATGATTATCTCATATGTGTCAAAAGTTAAGTCTATTATGTGTTTATGAAAAATATTGATAAAAGATAGAATGAACTTTTGAATATTCCGCAGTATTGATCTTTTCCTGATCCACTTCTATGTGAAAGTACTGTATGGCTCCGTAAGTTTTCTTATGTTGAACATTTCCGATTAAATTAATCATTAAGGTTCTCTTATGGTTAATTAATTCGAGTTTTCTGGATACAAATTCATGTTTCATGTGATTTGTTAATGTCCAAAGAAATCCTTCTTTTCTCGTAAAAGTAAGGTCGCTCTTGTTGTTCTTTTGGGAATGACATTTTATAGCGGAGAGTTCTTAATTGAACTTGTGCTTAATTGCCAAATCTTTATGGGGAGTGCGGCTGTGGAATATTGTAGGAGTTATCTTGTATCTTTATAAACTCCTTGATGTATAAACTAAGTTTCAACTATGTGAAATCATCCAAACAAAGTTGATGTGTTCTCTTTTAGTCATGAATAATCTCTTTGAGAATTTTATTATGATCCTGTTGGTTTTCGTACCTTTGCCAATTTGTATTAACAAAAAGGGGGAGAATTATTTTGTAGTTGACACTACATACATATGGTTTACGGATCATTATGTTAGGGGGAGTGGTTTTCATTGTGAGATGAAGTATTGACTAAGGGGGGAGTGATACATATCACCGTAGTATTATTGTCAAAGTTGTGATACAATTGAACTTTGATGTTGTGTGATAATACTATGATACTGTATAACAATAATTAGAACATCTATTTTCTTATTGTTATGGCTACGGATCTTCAACAACATTGATGCGGTGTTGAACACGTTCAGAATCACTGGAGTACTTGGAGTGACGAAGAATTCAAGGAATGTTGAAGAACAAAGGAAATCAAGAATGTTGGATGAGAAGCTACAAAGTTTATTTATTTTGTAATCCATATGTATTGATAGTATTGTCACTAAAATTAACAAAGTGGGAGATTGTTAGAGCACTGCTCGGTCGAACTAGCAAGCGTTGCTATCTCAAGCTTGTTTGTCAAGTTTAGGTGATCAAAACTATAAGTCTTGATTTCTAGTCTACTTATAGCTATGTCTCAGATTAGGATAGAATGTGTAGTTGAGCTTTATACTTCACGGCGTTCATCGATTAAAGACGAAGATCTACTGAGGAGAGCTTGGAGGAACTTCATCAACAAAAGGTATGTGGAGACTAAAACTTATCTATCACTCAGAAGTCTATTCTATTTTATCTCATATTGAGACTAAGTCGTATAGCTATATAGACTTTTACATTATACACATTTGATATTCGAGCTGAGTTTAACTCGCTTATATCTTTCTCGAAATATGTGTTGGAAATATTTTTGCTTTAGCTACATTCATCATTATTCTTGACGAGTTTAGTTGGAAACAATTTATTTCTTGGAAACTAAATAATGAGTCAAAAGATGATCATGTGAAAATTGCCTTGAAACATCTTACATGATTTGTGTGAGACAGTCATTTGATTTCGACTCAGAATGTTTTGTATTGATCATTCAATCACTTGAAAATTACTTATAAGCTAATATTTTGTGTGAGACAGCTATTGTCGTCTTCTAAGGATGTTTTAATGATTGAAATGGGAGTTTAGAACAATTAACCATTGTATGGATATAACACAATATGCATACCAGTATGCAAACTGTTGTGGTATGATTCAGGTACGGGAACCAAGTTTGCGTACCAGTATGCGAATGATTTAAACTGTCAAAGTCTGGGAGCCAAGTTTGCATACCCGTTTGCGAACAGTTTCACATGAGTTAGGTCCGGGACGACAGTATGCGCACCCGTTTGCGAACTGTCAGACAAGACCAAAGTTCGGAACTTAAGTTTGCGTACCCGTTTGCAAACATTGTTGGTTAAGTTCTAAAATCGGTTGAGTATGATTTCATTTATATATTAAGGAATGAAATCTTTGCAAACCGTGTCTAAATATTCATGAATTGATTCTCTTGAATCAATTCATATTTTGCTTCAATTATGTCTTGTATACTTCTATGAGAATATAAACAATTGAACAACTCTATGAGTACGTAACACAATTAGATTCATTTGATTATCATTTGATCTAGAAGTGTTAGATGAATGTGGTTAATACCAAAGTGCTCATATGGCTAACTGCGGTTAACTATTGTTGAGCCAACTCAATATACACGTTTAGGTACGGTTACCCATATCTAAGTGAATGTATATTTCATTTGTGTGTAACAAGCTAAGACCATCTAACGGTGGAGAGATATTGCTTTGGTTTTAAGCAAACTTAGCTTGAATCTTAAATCAGGTTTTCATCTAACGGTGAATATTTATTGCTTTATTTCTAAGCTATCAAACCCTGATTTGAAAGATTATATAAGGGAGAACTCTAGCAACTGGAAAACCTAATCCCACACTTTTGTGTGATAATAGTTGCGTACTAGAGTCGACTCTCCTTTAACCTAGGTTTTTCCTAAAACTATTATACGTTAACGACTTTAAGACTTCATTGGGATTCTGAAGCCAGACCCAACTATTTTCTCTGTAGTTGCGTGTTCTGATCTTACTTGTTCTATCATATTGAGTACCATCTTCTTTAAGATTGGCTCGAGATTGATCTCCAATAGGTAAGATATAAAAAGTAATCACAAAGCTCGTCGTCTCATTCTTTGTGATTCCATAATAACTTGTTCTATTACCATTTAGTTAAGTTATTGTGGGGAGATTGATATTTCTAGGCTGTTCTTCGGGAATAGACTTTTCTGTGGGAGACAGATTTGTTTATAAAGTCTTCGACTTTGGGTCGTAACAACTCTTAGTTGTGGGAAAGATCATCTAAGGGAATCAAGTGCGTAGAGTCCTGCTGGGATTCATAGACGTAAGGAATGCGACTGTACCTTAATCGGTGTGAGACTTGGTTAGGGCTCAACTACATTCCAGTCCGAAGTTAACTTGTAGTAGGATAGAGTCTGTAGCGGCTTAATACAGTGTGGTGTTCAAATATGGACTAGGTCCCTGGGTTTTTCTGCATTTTCGGTTTCCTCGTTAACAAAACTTCTGGTGTCTGTGTTATTTCTTTTCCGCATTATATTTATTTATATATATAATTGAAATATCACAGGTTGTGCGTAGATCAATCAATTGGTAATTAAATCCAACCGTTGGTTGTTGATTGACACTTGAACATTGGTCTTTGGTATCATTCAAGTTATTTCTCATATCAATCAGGCTCACAGATCTCTATCTGTTCGATTGCAGATTGTATTGAGAAATTGAGATATAACTCTTGGATATATTTTCTTGATTGAGTCTGACTATCTAGTTGATTCTCTTGGAATTATATTGGAGTTAGTCCATACAGATTGCCGAACGAAATATTGGGTGTGGTTGTTGTACCCCCGCTTTTTCACATTTCATCTATATCAACTATCCAGAAAAACACATTCGAACCCTGTACTCATCCCAACTTATACTAATTCCCTGCAATTCATTTCAAGTATTTATACAGTTTCCTTACATACCCAGGTATCTTTTAGAACTCTTGATTCATTAAAGTAATTCATAAACTAAATAATGAACTTGAACTAATCTTGCTGATAAGAATATTTACCTCAATTCAGCAACACTCAGGTAATTGAATTCAAGTTCTCCTTCACCTGACACAATTCATCAACTCATCCCCACACTAACAACAACTCTTCAATCTCCAACATCATCTTAGACTCACAGAAACCCTACAACAAATTATGAATCCTCTATTTCAAATTCGAGTTCAAAACACAATTTCTAGCTCCCCATATCAACCAAACCCATCTCTAATCCTTCTTTTAAAACCTCAATTTCATCTTCCCTATCACTAATTCAAATCTTCCATTGAATTACAAAACCCTAACCCTAATTATTCGATTCAATACTTCAATTCGACTACAACCCTTCTGTTCTTCATCTAACAACAACCCAATTCACCTATCAATTTCATACCAAACCCTAATTTCATAATCACCGTTCTCTTTCTTCTATATCTATATCTGTAATTTCTTGATTCCTTATTAATTCCTCTATCAAAACATTAACAAAATCTAATTCTTCATCTCTTGAGACTCATCAAAGACTCCTAAACAAAAACCCTATCTTCCGACTCACAACAACATCAAAATCTTCCTCTCTCAAGCTTAATCATACATAACAACATCAACTACCTCTAAGATTCAACAGCCATAAGCTTTCTACAAACCACTTGTATCAAATCTAAGCTCAAATCACCGAATTGAAGAACGACAAAGAATAAGAGGAAGAACAGATCAGAAGAAGAAGGAAAGAGGAGAAGAAAGAAGAAGAAAAGAAAAGATAAGAAGAAATGAATTCTTCTCGAAACGGTTAAGAGATAAAACCGAATGGTTTTACTACGGCACCCATCATTTTGGACAAGAGTAGCCACAAGCATAAGCTCTGAAATTACTATTTTACCCCTCATAAACAAATTGATAAATCTTCTTCATCCGGTATCCGAATAATGCGTTCAAGTAGTCCATCTCGTATAAATTTTCGAGATCTATCTAGTGGTACTAGTTTCGTATCTAGATTGTTAGTAGATTAATTTCTATTAATTAAGGTTTATCTCTAATTAATCGAGTCATTAGCGGTTGAGTCGTCTCTTAACTGGTCTAATGGCGTTGACGATCTTGAAGGTCCTTACATAAACCTGCTTTTAAGGTTTTTGAAATCTACTCTTATATATCGCACAAAGATGTAAATTTAGACTGTAATTCAGCTTTGAGTGATTCACTTTGTTCCACCCAAGTATCCAATTCATCTTGCTTGTTATTCGCCGTCAGGTCCGAGAACTCAGCTTGTAATCTTGAATTACAGTTTGGAATTTTTGTATATGATGGAAAGATGTGCTTAAACTTAACCAGAACTCCAAGTTCTCATCTAAATTTTTCTTCAGTTGACGTGAGAGTTTGGTGTTCATTGATAAGAATAATGTTCAACTCCTTACGTGATTTAATCCTATTCATGTGATCCTCAATTCCTTTCTCTCCATATGCAAGTAACTTATTCCTTTTCACCATGGATTCAAAACCTTTATCTTGGTTAAATTGGACGTCATGGTTCTCCAAATTCATTACTGGGGATTTCTTAAGTCATCGAATGCGGAGTTACTTAGGTCATCATCTGAGTTTGTTTACAAAAGGCCAAGTTTCTTACACAGTGAATGAATCTCTTCATCCCTCACGGTATTGGGGTTCTTTTTCTCCTGTAGCTGCACTGCCATTTCGGAAATGGTATCATGATTTTTCTTCTCTATATCTGAAAGATGCCTTTTTGCTTCTTTGAAATTTCGAAGGACCGTAGTGTAATCAGCCAATAGAACCTTCTCTCTAATTTCCAGACAAACCATTCATGAATAACTGCAGCCAGTTTGGTTCATCCTCCTCCTCTAGTATCTCTTCCTTTTCATCAACACCTGCAAAACTAGGATCCTGCTTTACTACTTCGTTAGACAGATTTAGATCACTAAAATTTATGTTGCTCATCTTGTCGGTAACATTTGCTGGATCATTGAATGCAGTGACGAAATCGGAACAGGTGACTGGGAGAGTTATACTGAGTTATACTCGCACATGGTTGATACCTTTTGAGCGAGTCTAATTATTTTCGTACCTTTTGCTGAAATAGTGAATATGTTAGAGCATAGCTCGGTTGAACCCACAAAGCGTTAGTATGTCAAGTTTGGTTGTCATATTTTAGTGAATCAAAACTCATTTAAAAAGTCGCTTGATTATATACTAGAGTCAACTTCGTATAGGTTAGATTTAAAGTATTAGGATATGAGACTTACAAGTATTACATGAAGAATTGAAGAATGTGAAGAAGTATGGAGATGCAACGACAACATCATCCTTCCTCTTAAGGTTAATAATATTTGACTTGAACTATTTCATTACCTAACGTATCTTCAAGTCGTGCATATTGAAAACATAACTGCGAAGCTGTGTATGATACTCTAGTTAGACATAGTATTAAGGAATACAATACGAGGTTTATTGCTTAACCATTAAACTTTGTATATAAGACATCGTCATAATCGTATGAATGCTATTGTGATTATGTATGGGTATGAGTAAAGATTTCATTCTAGGAAACAATTTTTTACATTCGTTTAAAGGAAGTAAGTTCATAGACTCGTTTTGTGAATCGAAAGGGAAATCGCTAGGCTTATTGGTATTGTTATTCATTGCAAATCTATTTTGAATTACCAATATGTGTGTTTAGTATAACCGCTCATAAACTTGTTTATGTATCTTGGTAAAACTATTCACAAGGCCTGACTTATATATTGGTATGCCTTTTATTAGTGAAACCGATCTTAAGTAATCACTCAAGATGGTATGATCGATGCCTTGCAAATAACAACTTTTATCTAGCAATTGGGGAACCGATCCTAGTAAGAGGTGAAATAATTTTACAAGAGGGGAATCGATCCCTGTAAGAGGTGCAACATGCTTTTAGTAGATGGGGGAACCGATCCTATGAACATGTGCAACAAGTTTATAGTTTTGGGGGAACCGATCCTACTGACATGTGCAACCGAATACAGGTAGTTACCATAAGTTGTGGGGAACCGATCCTAGTACCTAGTCAACCAAATATTGGTAACTAGTGTGACTATACACAATACTCACATGGAGGTAGAACCAAACTTGTTTTGGTAGAACCGTGAAACCCATGATTGGTGATTTGATAGGATAATCAATCACATAGTTCTTGGAATTCATACGAACCAATTCTAAACTTGTTTGGAAGTGTGGCAAATCGTTTCCAAGATTGTAAGTATGAAAAAGGACTTGCAAAGTAAAGATGTCGACATACTTTGAACATGTGCAGTAACTCTTATCATTAATTGTTCAAAGATATTCCTTAATAGCTAAAGGAGAATCCAAGGATCGAAATAAATTGAGAATCTTTTAATTAATGTTTCTTAGTTTTTATATGCTATTTAATCTCCAAAAATTTAATGCATATCTTTAGAAAATAATAATTTGTAATGTGCATTTACTGATTATAGATTTTTCTATTGGGATTTCGGTCAATATTTGGACAGTGCATTTCCAGGAGTTATGAAAACCTATTTTCTGTTTGTTGCATATCTTTGAGAATATTTGGTTTTGGAAATTCCTTGGTGTCCAAACTTCCTTGTCTATAAATACTTAAGTTTGTATTCCTAGCAAACTAATCCTAAGAGCCAGCAAAACTACCTCAGTTGTGTTGTTACTGGTGGAGCCTCCTATCGGAGAGGAAAGTACCCTAATTAGGAGAAATCTCTTATGGCCGCTCGGTTTAAAGACTTCTTTGGGATTGAGAAGCTCTATTAGTACCGTTGGTGGGAAACTAGATAATTGCGGTTTCTTATTATTATAATTTAAGCATCCATTTTTTTAGATTATCATTTTTTTTTATAATCGTACAAAACTTTAGGTGGCAACCTAGCAACGAGATGGGCGCCAACACCCTTTTAAATAGCAACACATAGTCTATAAAAAAGAAATCTTCCTACGCCACTACTAGCATCATTGCTAACTAGACAGTTCTTCAACCTCTTAAAAAACACAAAGAGGTTTATTATTAGTTTTCGATTGATTTGATTGACTAACGGTTGTTGAACTTTGATTTCACCAAGTTTGTTTATGCTTGAGAATCTTCTCTTCTGATATAAGATTCACTCAAACTAGATCGAAGTTTCGACGGGGATCTTTAGAATGTTTGTAGATATAAATACGTCTTGTGATAATCCAACGTTAACAGACTTCGTTCTGTGTGTGATTGATCACAAGAGATTCAAGTTGATTGTGTGCAGGTGCTGATTGAAGATTAAAGAAGATTTGAAGACAAGAAGACTTTTTGGGTTCATAATCTTTGGTGTGCACAATACTTGTTTCGGCTGGAAAGGGATCCAACTATAATCGATTTATCCTTGTGATAGATTAGATTGATTAGTTGAGTAGATCGGAATCAATATACTTCTTTGTGATTAATAATATTGATTGCATAATCTAACAATTACTTCGGTAGTTGTTGAGAGATTGATCTAAGGACCCGACAAAGGAGTTTATTGGTTAAACGGAAGAGCCTTTGTCAAACTCATATCACTTTGTTTGAAAAGAGTTGTTACCGAACAGATTTGTTGTTCCTTTACTGTTTGGAATACGAACCAAAGGAATTGTTCCAAGTGCGTGACTTACTGCAAGTTGGAGGCGTAGGGATACCGAGGAAACTAGGTGAGCAATAGGTTTAGTTGCTTGGTCTCAACTATACGAAGCTGGTTTGATTTTGTATAGCGGATTAATTCTGAGAGTATTCAATTCTGGACTAGGTCCCAGGGTTTTTTTGCATTTGCGGTTTCCTCGTTAACAAAATATTGCTGTGTCTTTTACTTTTCTATTTCCGCAATTATAATTGTTTTATTATAATTAGAAGTAAAATACACAAACGTTAATTCCTATTTTACTTGATAGACAATCCCTAGAGTTTGGTTAAAGTCCGAACCTATTATCAAGTAAACATACTTCGTTGTTGTATTGTCTCGATCTCGTATCCATAGACGATCACACGAAGTGTGAACCGATTAGTTGTATTGTCTCGACTCAGTCCATAGACAATCACTTTCAGAAAAGGACTTATAGGTGGAAAAGTTTTAGATTGAGGTATATTTGGGTACCCTTGTCTTTTCAGAATACCGTTGAGGTTTGGTCTTTTAATTTGGGCCTGTATTAAGCTCCGGATTTTGGATTTGGCAAACACAAATTATTACTATCCCGTCACAAGGTCCTTATGTGTAAATGTCATGGGAGTTTCCTATTGCTAATAAATCTTAAAGATCACTTGTGCAAGACTGAATGCTATTTTATGGCGCAATTCGAAGACATTCCTATTTAATGAGTTTTATTAGAGGTGTAAATTGTGTCGTTCCAGCACGAGCCCAGTCCATCCATGCATGCTAAAATTTTAGCTAACACCAGCTCAGCACGTGACTTATCTGTGCCGGTCCAAACTAATTGGCGTAGTAGCACAGCACGACACGTGGCACGAATAAGCAACTTGTACAACATGGCACATCACTAAGAAAGCATGTCACATCATACATGCATAAAACAATACACAATACGGTACTATACAACACATTTTGTGTAGGTTTCACAAAAGAGTATTTATTCTATCCAATTTTTAGTTATGTTGAGTTCTATAATAATGAGTTATTTATATATATATATATATATATATAATTTGTAAATATCTGAAAAAATATTTACTACGAAAAATATAAAATAAACATGTCAGTCATAGCACAACGCAATTATTTTTCTGAAACAGCACAACACATCCTCAAACACGACACAACACAGAACGTCTTAATCTCTGTCACGGCACAACATGGAACATAACACGTTGGTCTCGTATTTTAATAGGCTATGCTGGGTTGTGTCGGCCCATTTTACTCCTCTGAATGTTATCCTTAGACGCACAAAATTTGGATGCCTACGCATCCCAATTATATAAATAATTTTCAGTCTCCTAATTTTACCCTTTAATTGATAACTCTTGCGTAAACAAGACTAAATAATCAGTGCCCATCTTTTTCCTTTCTTTTAACCCGATTTTGTGTGTGCGCGGCTTAGCCCCGCCCCATGGCGATGTATAATTTATTAAGTGTTTCCCCCTTTCGGCTCGATGCATATTTTCACAGAAAATATGTGTGAAATATGTGAGTTTTTTTTTCCCGTTTATGTATTAATTTGGAAAAAAGAGAGCCCTAACATGGTACTCGACTTCCGAATCGAATTTGGACTTCCATAGAATTCTTAAGCACGGTAACTTAAGTTTTTCTTGTGAGTTTGTAATTTTTAAACCAATCATACATTGCCAAGTGTCCTCACCAAAATTCTTATTTCACAAAAACCACAAAAAGCTTATTTCGGCCAATAGCAAGCGAGAGTTTCCTCACCGTTCAACGTGAGAGCTTTATTTGTCTAGGCCTTTAAGTCATTAGATGTGTCTTAAACTTAAAACCAACTATATACTAGTTACCAAGCCCAAACTAAGTATAATTAACCAAAGCCCAAACTCATATATCTAGATGCATATCTCAAAACTAACGGAAATGGGTTGAAACATTCGAAAGATATGAGAAGCTATGTTTCTTAAGAAAGATTTTTCGGGACCATGATTTTATTTTTGATAAAACATTTAGAAGTAAACTGAAGCCACCAGTTATCAAAATATTTATGTTAATACCAAAATTATCCTTTCTAATTAAGTTTGTGTGATGATTAGTTAAATGATTATAATAAGCTAATTGATGATTAGTGTAAGATTAAATCAGTAATTTATTTTTAAGATTGGTTTATTGAGGGAGAAGAAGAAGGAGAATATAAGAGTTTTGGAAAAACTCATTTCTTTTTATTTATTTTCTTAAATCTGAACCTTCAAAGTTCAAACTACCCGGGCATACTTTAAATTAAGTTTTGTTGCTCGAACTGGCAAAAAAAATTTGAAAATGAGAAATTTTATAGCTTGATTTGGGCTATGTCAAACACGTTCGGCTACAAGATCCGAAGAACAGGTAGCCGAACTTATCTGCAAATGTAGTTCGACTAATGTTTATAAAGGCACTGGTAGCTGAACTTAGTTTTAATGGAGTTTTTGTTTTCAGAGAAAAGTTCGGTTAGGAGAAAAAATTGCAAAGTAATCGAACTCGATATATAGGTTTCAGAGAAAAGTTTGGATATGAGGTAAAAAATTGATACGTAACCGAACTTTATTTAAAAATCCGGCTAGAAGATCAGAAAGTTCGGCTATGATTTTTTTTATGCGAATTAGCCGAACTGTTCTTCATTTCCAGAAGGTTCGACTAGTTCGACAAAGTTTTTTTCAAAAAATTCCTAGCCGCACTTCTCTCTGCAACTTCAATTTTAATGATTACTCTACTCACTTATCAATCACAAATGTATAAAGAAGACATGGGTTAGTCGGGAAGTGCCTCTAATATACAAATTTCTTAAAACAATTATAAAAATGGAAAAGAAACAAGGGGATAACATAAGAGGTTAAATGAAATTTGGCTGTTAGAAAAAAATTGTGTTTTTGTATTTATGAATTAGAGTTTTAATTAAGTTGGTAGGTATAGGAAGGAGGTTATTAGGTTAGTAATAATTTAAACAAGGACAAATGATAAGTTAATCATTTCCTAACTTTAAGACACCCTTATAAGTGTTGGGAAGGTGGGCTAACTACGTCATGGTCCCCAAAAGCACGTTCTTTCTTAAACCGAATAATGGGTCAAATGCCCCAAAATGCACCCCGAAAATCTTTGATAAGTACAATTTAGGGTTGGTTAAAATGGATCCATAAAATCCTAGACATTTACATATTCATCTTTATCATTTTCTGGTCCTTTATTGTTTTTTCTCTCTGATGAAAAAATAAGACAAAACGGAAAAACATAATTTCACGAATATAAATTGTATCTTAATGAAAACTAGAAAGTGCTTAAGATGATCTACAAAAGTAAGTAATTTCGAAAAAAAATGTTGAAAAAAAGAAGCTAAGATGAATCTGGATGCATCCTGCATTAAATTAAGATATAAAATACCTTAATATAGACGAGATGAATCTGAATGCACCTTGCTTAAACTAAGATAATATAGACGGGATGCAAAATATAGACGGGATGAATCTGAATGCACCTCGCTCAAACTAAGATGCAAAAGTTTATTTTGAAAATAGCAAGGAAAAACCAAGAAGCATCGTAGTTTAAACTAAGATAATTTTTCTTTTCTGAAATGAAAATAGGTAGGATGAATCTGAATGCATCCTGACTTAAAATAAGATAAGCCCTAACTCATCCTTATTTCGGATAATCCTATTTTAAACCCTAAAATACTGCGCCACCACCGGTAACATGATATAACGGCCACACTTTAACAAAACCAGATGAATAGTTGATCATCATTTATATGATAATGGTTGTAGCAAAACAATAAAAGCCAAATTATTTACAATGTGTCAAATGGCGACTAATACGGAAAGCCACTATATTAGTCATACGGAATGGAATGAATAAAATTATATTAGGCGATAGTTGTTGTTTTAAGTTTCACCTTTCAAATATGAATTTTACCTGAGCTTGTAATGAGTAAAAATTATTGAATGGGCTTTTGTAGCTGGATTGAAGCCGTACATCAACTTTGTAACATCTTTATTTATTTTATTTTTTGCGAGAAGGAGAATCCCAAATCAAGTATAGCGTGCGAGAAATTTATATACAATTTGATTCCTGCATTGTTAACCCAAGCTAGTACACGAGATCGAGCTCCCCATTCGAGATCTTCGTCCGTTTTAAACAAGTAATTTTGTTCCGAAGTTTTCTTCTATTACTCTCGTTCCATGGCGCCCAAAACATTGCTGCTAGAATCAACTTCCATAAACGATTCCCTTGCCACGATAATCCATTATAAGCGCATCAATTCATTGATTCTTTTTGTGAGTTTTCTTTTGCTTTTTATTTTTCTTTGTTCTATTGAGTCTTGTCATCTTATTTTATGTTATTTGTTTTGAAGCATTTGTCATCTTATTATAATGGTGCAATGTTTTCATTTTTTTTTTCTCTTTTAATTTCTTTTTACTTGGCAAAAAATATATATTGAAGAAGCTTATGAAGAGTAAGCGGGAAGAGGAGAAGGGAAGCAACTCGCAGGGAAAGGAAGAACAGGCTCAACCTCTCCTAACTCAATAGAAACTAAAACATCTTACAAGAGAACCTAAAACATCTGATAAAGAACCTAAGTACAAACAAGAAACCTAAGTTACAAAAAGAAAAGAATCCCAATTAGCAATTACTTGATTAAGAGAAAACCCCGTCATAAAGTCCAAGTTTTTACACCGGAATAAGGCTTGAGTTTTTATGTCATCTATAAGATTTGTGAAGCTCGATATCCCGGCAATTCCAAACACACCAAAAAAATAGCTACCAGCAGCACATGCTAAAGACTTTTACCTGATGTAGACAGATTTTTCACTTTCCATCCTTCGATAAGTAAGTCAATGAAATTAGGCCTTACCCAATTAATAAGTTTAGTGCTTGACATAAAATGCAGTCAAACCAAATAAGCCAAAGGGCAATAGAATAAAATATGGGTGGTAGTCTTTCTATCACGGTAACACAAAAGACATCCATTAACCAAGAGCTTACCTTTCTTGTAAGATGTGAAAACTACTACCACACCCATTTTTAAGATTTTGTCCACTGCGAAACCCACGGGCATGAAACTTCAGGCGCGCACCCATTTTTCATAGAAAAATTTCTCATACACCCATATTTGAAAGAAAAGTGTTTCCGTGTTTTCTTATCGTTCTTTCTTCTTTCTTCTATGTTCTCTTGATTTTCTAAAACATCTGATTCTCGCCATAGAGTAGCTAACATGGGGATTTTTTAGCGGAAGAACTTCAATTTCATGAGCTGGATTTTAGGTTTCATCGTTTCTTTGTGATTATACGATTTTTTTTACTGATTTTGTTTTAATTAGATCTGGTTTCTCAAATTTATTGGAATCTTAGTCAAATCCCATTTCTTTCTCACTCACTATCTCAAATTTCAGTCCTTCCATGAACCCTAATTTCTTCTTCATCAGTAAACCGAAGAACCTCTGTTTCAATTTCTAGGGTTCCTCTTATTTCTCCTTTTTGATATGATTGTCTCTCTCGTTTCTCATCTCGTTCTCTTTGCGTTTCTTCCTCCGTATCTCGTACTTCCTCCATCAGAGCAGCTGCGGATTGAGAATACTCTTTAAATATAAGTAGTAGTAATGAAATTTTGTTAGGGTGTGGTTAGAATCACTGGCTTATTTTAATGGAGTTCCCTAAAGATCCAGTTAAAGCTAGAGAACAAATGATTGATACTTATCGTAATACTCTCACCACTGTTTCAATTTCTAGGGTTATTGTGATTCCTTTTCATCATTTCTTTGGACGCAACACGCTATTGTTTGTTTGTTTTTCTAATCGATCCTGCTAGTGCCATTCAAATTAGGATAGATGGATTTGATTTTGTGTGTATATGGATTGAGATACTCTGCAGGGAAGAAGTTGAGCAAGGGTTAGAAGAACACACCAACTTCATCCCTGACAACATGAAACTACGCACAACATGTGTTTGTTCAAGTGCCTGAGTTCAAGTTCCTATTCTCATGAGTTGTGTGACGTGGTTAATGTGTTTTTTTTTAATCAATATGTGGTTAATGTTACACTGAACTCTTGTTGTAGTGTTTGTTTGGAGCGGTAGGAAGATGTTTTTTTCTTTCGTTTACTTTGTAAGAAATGTGTCAAAAATCAACTTTAGATAAGTTAATATTTGTATGTAATTCTGGCTTTTGGAGCAACATCTTTGTTTAATCTACAGAGATTGAGTTGGCGAAACTGTGAATTGGCGAAACTGTGAAAGGAGGATGATGGTTGGATAAGCTGAATTTGAGGAGTTGGTGTTGTTGGTTGGGAAGCTACAGATGTATTGGTGTTGGTGTTGTTCATAATAGTTGAATAATATGTTATGCATCTATGAAAACGGTTGCATAACCTGTTATGCATCTACAAAATGTGTTGCATAACTTGTTATGCAGTCCCGGAAATGGTTGCATAACACGTTATGCAACAACATTTTTGTTAATATTGAAACCAACAAAAAAAAATTGGCTGCATAACTTGTCATGTACCTACAATAATATTTGCATAACTTGTTATGCAGTCTAGAGAATGGTTGCATAACACGTTATGCCGCTACTTTTTTGTTAGTATTAAAATCAACAAAAAAAAGGCTGGATAACTTGTTATGCACCTACAATAATATCTGCATAACATGTTATGCAGTCGAGAAAATGGATGCATAAAGCATTATGCAACCATATTTTTTGTAAGCACTGAATTAAAAAAATTGATGCATAATCGAAGGAAATGAATGCATAACATGTTATGCATAAATTAATAGATGCATGAACCAAAATATGGTTGCATAACGTTTTATGCATCTTTTGTTGTGTCTGCATAATGGTTATGTACCAAATTTTTGAAAATTTTGCTTAAAAGAACAATCGCCTCCAATTTTTTTCGCAAAAAACTTAAATTTGATATTGTTGTTTGTACTCGTTGTGTAGCTCTCTTAAAAAGATTTCCAACAATATAAAATTTGTAAAATTCCAAGGCGCGGATTTTTAGATATGTTATATCCAAGTTGCGTTGCCAATTATACCCCTGATGCATAAACCGTTATGCAGACATTTTTCAAAATTTCAAATAATTATGGGTGCCACGGAACTAAAAATTAATCTTGGGCCTGACAATAAGAATATTATTTTTTTGGGCCTGCGTCTAAATTTCCCTTGCTAGTTTTCTATGATAAACCTGCCACAAAAAGAAGCCCACTTTGTGCGGCCATGCCCCTGACCAAATCCTTAGGTTTCTAGTCTCCATTAAATGTTCCTTTGCATACCAAGATAAGTTTCCAGTCTCCATTAAATATTCCTTTGCATACCAAGAATAAGAGGATTTCACTGAAAACACCCCCTTCTTATCAACAACATGAATCCAGATCTTTTGAGTGTACTACGAACTATTAGGGATAAAATACAACTTGATTTAAATTTTAGGGGGTTTTTGTGTTTCCCCCTCAAAATAAATAGCTCATTTGCATTACCCCCTTTTAAAATCAATAATAGGTGAAACCCCCTTTTCTGTTAACTCTGCTGTGACCACCCAGTTAAGTAGCCACGTGCAGTTCACGTGTGTGTCACCCAAATATTCAATATTTTCCCTACACACTGTGTTAACTCTGCATTGCTTTATTTTCCATATCGCAGCATAACCAGATCGGGAACTCCACCGCCTCCTTCACCACGACCACCATCCGGTCCATCTCCACCACCAACGAGATTAACCAACTTTAGAAACTTTACATTGATGATAATATATGATGGTCCATTTAAAACCTAAATGAAAGACTTACAGTTGCAGGTATCTCGGCGATGATAAATATAGTACAATTGCGGTTGTCAATTACTTTCCACCATATCACATCGTGAAATAGAATTTTCTATTTTATGAAATTTCATTGATCCATTATATTCTCCAACTTGAAACCAAACATCGATTCATTCAATTGGATGACAAAACCTAAGAGATTCAACCACTTTTGATGTGGAAGTACTAATTGGGTTGGGAATCTTGCATATCCTTTCTTTGATTGTCGAAGCTTGATCTATGGATTTCAGAAGCATTGTTTAGATTAACAAGGAAATAAATCTAATTAAGAATCTCGTTTTTTTGATATTCATACCATGACATTCTTCTGATGGTTTTAAAAATCCCAATCTCCTTTGTTCATTCTCGATAGCCAGCTTGTTCGGTATTATAGAAAGAAAGGAAAATCACGAAACCATTAATTTCGCAGGGTATTTGGAGCAGCAATGTTAGTTCACTGAGGAGGTGGAGAATAGTGGGAGGAAAAACTTGATGGTGGAGCAGGGAGATGACGATGGTGTTATAAGGTCTAGGTTTTTCAGTTTAGAAAGTCGGATTAAATTAGGATACAGAGTTATTTAATATTTTATGTGACACACACGTGAACTGCACGTGGTTACTTAACTGGGTGGTCACAGCAGAGTTAACAGAAAAGGGGGTTTCACCTATTATTGATTTTAAAAGGGGGTAATGCAAATTAGCTATTTATTTTGAGGGGGAAACACAAAATCCCCCTAAATTTTAAGGAAAAAAAAATCAATAATGAATCATATTTGGAGAAAATTTAACATGTATGAAATTTATTTTTTATTTTTCTAGTAGCATTATTATTTATATATTATTTGAGACCTATTAATGCTTAAGGGAAATTTTTAAATGTATTATTTTTTGATTTTATCGAGTTTATTATTTTAGAGCTAAGAACCCGAGTCGGAACTAAGAATTTTTATTATTTTAAAGAGAATATTATATTATCGAGTATTACTTTAAAGAAGTTATACTGTATATTTAGTCTTGTTTGTAATAAAATATCCTTCTTATTAAAATAATTTGTTTCCAATGTAGAAACTTGAACGGATTCATTGGCAATCCACAACGGTTTGGCTGTTGCAGGAAAAATTGGCAGGCACGTAGCTGATGTTCCCACTGAATGTGTGTCATGTGAAGCACAAACCGAAACTGTGCACCACCTTTTATTTGAGTGCACTTTCGCTCAAGTAGTTTAGTTCGCATCACCAATGTGCCTTCGACTGCAAGGTAACTCTCAAACCGAGCTCAGTCATCTCATGAAAAATTGGTTAAACAATGCTGACAATGAATATTCAGTTTCTCTTGGTATGGCCATTTGCTGGGCCATATGGAAAGTGAGAAATCTCAAAGTCTTCGATAAGAAGACAACAAACATACAAGGAACCCACAAGTTAGCTTTTCACTGGTTCAACCTCTAATTATAATATTATTGTATAGAATGATGCCATTGAAACTCTGAGCACTCCTACTCCTACAGAGCTGATGGCAACTTGGAATCCACCCCAAGAACCCTATGTTAAGATAAACGTAGATGCTGCTTGGAAGGATGCTATTACGCTTGTGCTGCAATAGCAAGAGATAGTTATGGAATTGATATTGGTGCTAGCACAAGACTCGGCAATTCGAACATGGTGAGTTATGCTGAAGCAGATGGTTTCCTTCTAGCAACAGAGTTGGCAATCAAGTTGAACCTTAATCACGTCATCGTTCAAGGAGATAGCCAAGTGGTTGTAAACAGCTTAAACGGAACCTCAAGGACCTCCCCTTAGAGACTCTGGAAGATAAGAGACGACATTAAAAGACAAGTCCACTCGGTTCTGCAACTGCAAGTTCAATTATGTAACGAAGCTAGCTCATTCATTAGCTACCTATGCATTGTCCCACAAAGTCCAAGATGAATGGACTAACTCCAGTATCCCGACTAATATAGCTGCTCTCTGGAATGTAGCTCTCTGGAATATTGAAACCAACAAAAATAAAATAGGCTGCATAACTTGTCATGTACCTACAATAATAGCTGCATAACTTGTTATGCAGTCTAGAGAATGGTTGCATAACACGTTATGCCGCTACTTTTTTGTTAGTATTAAAATCAACAAAAAAAATGCTGGATAACTTGTTATGCACCTACAATAATATCTGCATAACATGTTATGCAGTCGAGAAAATGGATGCATAAAGCATTATGCAACCATATTTTTTGTAAGCACTGAATTACAAAAATTGATGCATAATCTTTTATGCATCGAAGGAAATGGATGCATTACATGTTATGCATAAATTAATAGATGCATGAACCAAAATATGGTTGCATAACGTTTTATGCATCTTTTGTTGTGTCTGCATAATGTGTTATGCATCGTTTTTGGTAGCTGCATAATGGTTATGTACCAAATTTTGCTTAAAAGAACAATCGCCTCCAATTTTTTCACAAAAACCTTAAATTTGATATTGTTGTTTATACTCGTTGTGTAGCTCTCTTAAAAAGATTTCCAACAATATAAAATTTGTAAAATTCCAACGCGCGGATTTTTAGATATGTTATATCCAAGTTGTGTTGCCAATTATACCCCTGATGCATAACCCGTTATGCAGACATTTTTCAAAATTTCATATAATTATGGGTGCCACGGAAATAAAAATTAATCTTGGGCCTGACAATAAGAATATTATTTTTTAGGGGCCCGCGTCTAATTTTCCCTTGCTAGTTTTCTATGATAAACCTGCCACAAAAAGAAGCCCACTTTGTGCGGCCATGCCCTTGACCAAATGCTTAGGTTTCTAGTCTCCATTAAATGTTCCTTTGCATACCAAGATAAGTTTCCGGTCTCCATTAAATATTCCTTTGCATACCAAGAATAAGAGGATTTCACTGAAAACACCCCTTTCTTATCAAGAGACAAAGATAAAGAATTTTGGTCAGAACCTATCAGTAAATTTTCTAATATCACTAATAAGGCAGAAACATCCTCAATTTGAACTTGAGATAGCTAGTTTTCTTTCTCTTTTAATAAAATCATCCTCAATTTGAACTTGAGATAGCTAGTTTTCTCTCTCTTTTAATAAAATCAGTAGCTCTACACGTACCACCATCTTAGACAATATATATTATGAATCGCTCATTCACAAAAAAGTGAGCCCCACTTATGGACAAAATATGAGGCTGGTTTTGGTTCCACATATATCTGGTTTATATATTTTTCGTTGAGTGGTACAATATAACTTCTATAAAATAATAGATTTGGGTCCAAGAAAAATTATTATTTTAAAGATATATTATATTATCAATAAAATTATTATTTTATAGTTAAATAATACATTATTATTATATAGAATAATTCCTCATTTGGAGGTTGAATAATAATTGTAGATTGTAAATACAATATCGACTAATTATGTAGAGATATTATATTATTGACTAATTGCAATAAGAATACAAGCATTCCAAGTATCAATCACACTTCAACACTTTTTTTTTTTGCAATACAACAACATGAATCCAGATCTTTTGAGTGTACTACGAACTATTAGGGATAAAATACAACTTGATTTAAATTTTAAGAAAAAACAAATCAATAATGAATCATATTTGGAGAAAATTTAACATGTATGAAATTTATTTTTTATTTTTCTAGTAGCATTATTATTTATATATTATTTGAGACCTATTAATGCTTAAGGGAAATTTTTAAATGTATTATTTTCTGATTTTATCGAGTTTATTATTTTAGAGCTAAGAGCCCGCGTCGGAACTAAGAATTTTTATTATTTTAAAGAGAATATTATATTATCGAGTATTACTTTAAAGAAGTTATACTGTATATTTAGTCTTGTTTGTAATAAAATATCCTTCTTATTAAAATAATTTGTTTCCAATGTAGAAACTTGAACGGAGTCATTAGCAATCCACAACGGTTTGGCTGTTGCAGGAAAAATTGGCAGGCACGTAGCTGATGTTCCCACTGAATGTGTGTCATGTGAAGCAGAAACCGAAACTGTGCACCACCTTTTATTTGAGTGCACTTTCGCTCAAGTAGTTTAGTTCGCATCACCAATGTGCCTTCGACTGCAAGGTAACTCTCAAACCGAGCTCAGTCATCTCATGAAAAATTGGTTAAACAATGCTGACAATGAATATTCAGTTTCTCTTGGTATGGCCATTTGCTGGACCATATGGAGAGTGAGAAATCTCAAAGTCTTCGATAAGAAGACAACAAACATACAAGGAACCCTCAAGTTAGCTTTTCACTGGTTCAACCTCTATTATAATATTATTGTAGAGAATGATGCCATTGAAACTCTGAGCACTCCTACTCCTGCAGAGTTGATGGCAACTTGGAATCCACCCCAAGAACCCTATGTTAAGATAAACGTAGATGCTGCTTGGAAGGATGGCTATTACGCTTGTGCTGCAATAGCAAGAGATAGTTATGGAATTGATATTGGTGCTAGCACAAGACTCGGCAATTCGAACACGGTGAGTTATGCTTAAGCAGATGGTTTCCTTCTTGCAACAGAGTTGGCAATCAAGTTGAACCTTAATCACGTCATCGTTGAAGGAGATAGCCAAGTGGTTGTAAACAGCTTAAACGGAACCTCAAGGACCTCCCCTTGGAGACTCTGGAAGATAAGAGACGACATTAAAAGACAGTCCACTCGGTTCTGCAACTGCAAGTTCAATTATGTAACGAAGCTAGATCATTCTGCAGCTCATTCATTAGCTACCTAGCATTGTCCCACAAAGTCCAAGATGAATGGACTAACTCCAGTATCCCGACTAATATAGCTGCTCTCTGGAATGTAGCTATCACTTATAGTCTTTTTTTTTTCTTGTTTTTCTTACCCAAAAAAATAAAAAAAAATTGAAAAAAGACTTGTTGATCCGTTCTCATTTCAACTACAACTTGTGGTCAAAGAAATTGAAAAAAGACACCACACCGATGGTCAAACAAATATATTATTTTTATTTGTGCTCAAGGACCGTACATTTTTTTATCATGAGTCCCATTCTGTTTTTATAGTGATTATTATTCATTTTTGTTTATAGAATAATAAACAAACACTCCGAACATCAAATTTAACTGTTTTTTTTTTATCGAAAAATTTAGAGAACATAATCAGGGTTGGAGCGTGAAGTACCACGTTTCCATGTGTCTACGGTACATATATAGCGCGTCCCTGTAACTGTGTCCAGTGTCTGTTCAACCTTAAATTAAACATGTTGGGGTGTAGATCCTGGTGGGGTTGGTGCGGAAGCGACACGGCCACCACGTTCTGACCTAGCATTCTCCGCAAACTTAAGACTGTTTTGATGCAATCCCTGGTCCTTCTCCTCCTTGGTGTATTCAGCTCCATAGTAGTGCTCCTCTGTAGATTTTTCGGCATGTTTTGATGGTGGAAAAAACATACTTCCCCACTGAGGGAAATGTATCAAGGGTACCGTAAGGGTACATGCACAAATCATAATTCCCATGTAAGTGAGTCCTTTTGCAGTTGAGTAGCTTGAGCTTGTAAAGAACAGAAATTGGGTTAATCCGGAACCAAAGTTACCACCGGCACCGGTTAAACCTGAAATGATACCAAGTGATCGTCGAGAAATGAATGGAATGACACCGAATGTGGCTCCACATGCAGCTTGAGCACAAATAGAGAAAAGGATCATAGCCACGATTGAGATGATAAGTGAATCGGAAAGACCAAGCCATATGCAAAAGAGACCTCCTGCAGTTTGGAGGATCCATAGGTTCCATAATCTAGCCCTCATTCCCCATCTACGGGCACCGAAATCTGAGAGATAGCCACCAATTGGGCGAGCGAAGAAGTTGGCCATACCAAAAGCAGCAGCTATTATACCAGCTGTGTGGAGCTTTAGATCAAATCTGTCAAAGAAGTACTCAGCAATGACATTGTCGGTGGATAATTCAACACCCATAGAGTATCCATAGAGTAGAACGAAGATCCATGTCCTGTAGTTTGTTACAGCATACCAAAGTACCTAAACAAAAGACATTAAAGATAATTTGTCAGATTAACAATTCAGTTATTCCATAAGGGGACTTAATTCGTCGACCGAGTAACCGAGGAAATAGAAGAAAATAACAAACCTTGGAGAACTTGTCTTTGGCAACAGTTCCTGTCTTTTGTAAGGCACTGAGATTTCCATCAGGAAGATCTTGTCCAAGGATCAAAACAAGGAACCCTGTAATGATATGCATCCAACCAGGAATGAAGAAGGCAATACGCCATGCTGTAAATTGGGTGGCACCGAATTTTCTGATTATCTCGTAAAGTAGAGGCATTATAAGTTGGGTTGCACCACCACCCATGTTTCCCCAACCTGCGGCTGTACCATTTACTGTCCCAATGATCTTACTGTTGAACATAGTACTCATCCAGTACTGACAAGAAACAAATGTAGCAAGAGAAAATCCGATCATAAAACGAACAGCTACATAACCGCCAGGAGAACCAACTAAAGCCATGCAAAATACAGTTGGTGCAGAGAGCATCATCAAGAAAGCACAACCATATCTTGGCCCTAGTAAATCACAAACAGCTCCCATGGCAAGCCTAGAAAAGATGCTACCCGAGACAGAAGCGACTCCAGCATTACCAACATCTCCTTTAACCAGGTTAAGATTGTCCCTAATGATTGGAACAAGAGGAGCAGCGGCAAATGTTGACACGAAACAAGTAAAGAAAGACATCCATGAGAGATGGAAAGTTCTCATATGTGGATTAGCAAACGAGAAAAGCTTAAACTTTGTTGCCTTATGCTCAGAGTCCACCGGAAGATCGAAGTGTGCAGTTTTATCAGTCTGAACCATCGGCGAAGCCACAGAAAAAGCATAAGATGGTTCTCTGCCAGTCACTCCATGCATGGAGCTCCCCGGCTCCCCTTGTTCACCAGCCATTTCTTTTCACAAAAAGAGGTTGAAAGTCTCTATAGGTTTAGAAAGATACTAAGATAACAAAAAAACTTGTAGAATGTGTTGGTTTAGTAAGTATGTGAAGTGTTGTTGGAGATATTGAAGAAATGAGGAAATGGGTTGATATTTATATATCAAAAAAACCGTTGACATTGCCTATCTGTCCACTCTTCTGGGGGCAAGATCAGAGACGTTCTAATTCATAAAATATAAGTGTAAGAGAATAAATCCATTACGCCGCATCTTATAAAGGGTCTCATGGTATACCCTAAGGATCAATTTTGTCCGGCTCATCATCTTATCAAGAGTCTGAATTTTCTTTGAGATACTCGGGTTGTACATGTGATCTCAGCAACTAGAACATTACATTAATGTCAACTCTATAATTAGTAATGTGAGTACCTACTGCACATACAATAAGAATTAATGTCACAATCCTTCCTGGTTTAAAGGGTTACTTTGGTTTATTTAAATTGTGTCCTAAAATAGTGAACTTCTCTTGATTGAGGAATAAAACGAGGAAAAACGTACGGAAACGCTCGGCTACCAAAAGCCAGTTATTCCACTGGTAACTTTTCTGACACCTCTAGTTTCAAAATTCTGAAACTATGTAGGATCAATAATAGACGACCGTGCGTAAAGTCGGTTGGAATTTAATGGTGATTGTTTTACTGCAAAGCCCTTTCTATGGACCAGGACGGGCAAGTTGATAGTCAAATAGATATTGGGGCAACTAGTTATCCAACTTGCGACCATGAGTTTTTGGATTTCTCACTTACAGAAAGTTGGAAACTGTCATCTACCCAAATTAATGGTAGTTGAGGAATGCATTGACAAATAGCCATTTTGAGTCATTTTCAGTATATGAAATAAGAGTTGAGGCACATCGATCACTTTGTCTATTTCTTCAATTTGCATGTAGATACTTAATTAAAAAAGTTCATTTCCCACATATGACTTTTTGGTTCAATTTGTATGATAGAAATGATATTATTACGTTGCGGTAATCACATCAATGTTACATCATCAATTGCTATATTTGATTTTTAATCCGTTTCAACGTCTGTTAAGCCGTGCATATATACTTCAGTAACAGTGATGAATGACTTTCTTTGACACCATTAAATACTTAACAATGAATAATTAGTTGTTGGCCAACCTTACCTTGGCCCCTATATGAAAACATATCTCTTCTAAGTTCGAAAGCTTGGACAAAGACGTAGGAAGCACACTATAGTTGACATTCATGGTAGAAACTAAACAAATGTTGAAAAAGACGTACTGTATTATTTACCATACTTACGTACCATGAAAAAAATAACAATTACATTTCCAAATCGATGCTACGCATACCCATATTGTTCAATTCTTTTCTTCTAAGGTCTCATTCTCAAAATGACCCTCCCGCCACACGCACTTTCTCGTTATCTCATCTTGCGCAGCAACTAGGTTAAGTCTCAGGATAACCACTTTTTGGTTAACTTAGCCAGTGGCCACTACGAGCACCTATATAGGCCATAGCTTATACGACTAAATAGTACATTTATTTTATGAGGTTTTTGATCGGTAAAGAACATGGTACTGGTGAATTTCGAACTCAGATCACTGATATCATCAGTCAATAACTTTACCACTGTACTACAGTGACACCGACACATTTATTTTATGAAGGTTAACATAAATTTCGAACTCAGATCACTGGTATTATCACCCAATAACATTATCACTATATTACAGCGACACCGGCACATTTATTTTATGAGAGTTAACGTAATGGTTTTGCTACCAAACATCTAAACGAGAGTCGTGCATTATCTTTCACGAACGGGTTTTTCTTTTCTTTTATCGTGCATTTATTTTATGGAGTATAATAATAAAAACAATAATAATTTGCAACAGCTGTACCGTTGATATGTATAAATCTAATTATCTAATGGATGGCAAGCTGACACTGCGAAAACAAAAGACAAAAGAATAAACAGTTACAACATAAACTCAACAGTTTAACTGGCAATTAGATTAAAACTTAATAGAAATCGAAAATAGGATCCCCACTCTTCAATCGAATCAAATTGCATCCAACCTCTAGATCGTCGACAGAGTCATATGTGATCTTGAGCAAATATGCTGTATCAATAATCCGCTGCCCTTTGAAGGGGTAAAGGCTGGTACGTGGACTAGTTTATGTGGATTAATTATAATTAGGTTGCTATCTAATTAGTCATCATCATCATGCATCGAGCTAGCTAAGGTATTCATTTGCTGTTTCTTACTCTCATATGGGAAGGATGTAATGTTGGAGATAAATAATTAAATTATTGAATTAAGCTTAATTTTAATACAAAAACTTAGGTGCGAAAAATAGAAAGAGTTAATTAGATAGATAGTGTATCTTAACGTTTCCACCTTGGAATCTCCCTCTACTCACTGAGACAGCAAAGGGACATATACATGAGAATTCATGATTATTATATTCCAGCCTGCATTTGTTAAAAATCAATACCGCAAAAAAAAATAATAAAAAAATAAATATATATATACCGACTCGATACAGTCTGTAATTTGCTACTTAGTAATTGAGTCACACTTGACACTAGCCACAAAGGAGCAAACTTTTCAACAACTCCTCATGCCATTGAAGGCAATGAAATTCGTAAGTTTTCGTATTAGGCTAATTTAAACTAAAAAAAATATACAGAACACAACCCAAATCTTAATTCAGATTGCGCTCTCTTAATGTGTAATTAAGAGACAATCTAGACCCAAATTATGATAACTAATGACAAAGTAACAGATAATAGCTTCCTTGCCTCTATTGCAAACTTTAAGAATTGAAATTTGAGTTTTAGTTTGCTTGCAAGTACTACTTGTGACCTTGTGAACCTTTTTCAATCAATTTTAATCTTTCCCGAGGAATAAAAAAATCACAAAATTGTTTAATTAGTCCAAAAACAATAATTTTTGAGTGAAAAAAGCATTTAAATTTGATATTGTTTAAATGTCAAGAAATTAAAAAGATACTTTTCAATTATCCAATCTACCCAGAAAAATATAAATAAACTAAATATTTTTCACTAAAATACCTTTAAAATGATATAATTTACACCGATCTTAATCACTAAATTTCAAAATCAAATATCGTTTCATGTATGATGTATCTGATGACCATGGTCTTTAGCTAACAAAGATATTTTTATTAGCATTTTGATTCTTTGTGGGTGGAGCAAGCTGCTAATTCTATAGTGGTGGTGTTTCTCGTTATTATCACATGGGTTGGGCAAGCTTCTTCTACCTGCTGCTGTTGTCTACCTGCATCTATGCCAAATGTTGTTCGTGATCTGGCGCTAGTACCCCAAAGTTAATGGCGAACTTCACCGCTCCAATATGGATCAAGACAAAAATACCTATGACTCATTGATATTACTGTATGATTAATAATAATTCACCAACTATCATATCATAATGCGTAATTAGAATAGCATAAGCAATGAAAGTGTTACAAAAACAAACCATCAACAATAGAACCAAATAAGCATTTTATCAACAGAGGATTTATCATCCAAGGTCGAACGAATCAAGAACGTCGCCCCTGTTATACATACTTTTTTCCCCAGTATTGGTTACGAACAATGGTTAACCCATCCCTGACTATGCAGTAGTAGCTATGAATCTACTAAAATGATAAACCTGATTGGTAATTCTAGGAACAAAAGATAAAATATAGAAAGACAGATAAACTACGATAATATTAATGTCTTCCTGGGGAGCTAAAGTGAGAAATAACATTAATCACAACATAATCTTAGTAACTAATGAACATCTTACCTGAGTTTTAATAGTTGAATGGAACCGAAGAAACTTAGTATCCCAAAAATTCAAGACACTCGGAGCAAAAAAACTTAAATTGAAGCATGCAAAAGCAGGAAAAATCCAGATCCAGGCTTTAGTACAAGATTTGTCAGAGTGAAGGAAGAAGATACAGGTCATATATCTTGACTTGCTTTGTCATCGGTGAAGAAACGCTACTAGTCACCGCACTTCTGGAATTCCCACTTGTTGTTATTTGCATCAAGATAAAACACCACACACAACATTAGGTTAGCAGAAGCCTTACAAGGAGGGGTAGATAATTACAAAATGAAGAAGAAGAGGCATGGCAGGAGTTCAGAATACCCAATGGCCAAACTTGGCTAGTCTTGAGCAAATGAATGATGCAGTGGAAGTGCAAGGCATGGTTACAAATCCCTGCAGAAAAGTCAAACTCCAATGAGTATCTTTACACAAATTTAAAAGTAGAGAAGAAACATGAACCATGTCTACGATTTGGTCTAAGCTAATGGATTCTTTATTCATTCATAAGTCATGGGCTCTTATAGGTGATTTACTGACCCCCACTATGACTAGTTCTTATTTTTACAAAATCATCCAGGATGATACCAGTTTCATATCAGTTTAAACATGGATGAAAAAAATTCAGTCAAATCTAAAACATGATGATACCAATTTCATCTAAAATAAAACGATACAGTTTCATATTACTTTATACATGGATGAAAAAAAAAATCGACCAAATTTTATAACAGGATGATACCAGTATCATCCATGTTTACACAAATCCAAAACTATGGATGAAAGTAAATTCAGTTGTATCTAAAACATGATGATACCAGTTTCATACTAGTTTAAACATGAATGAAACAAAATCATCCAAGATGATACTAGTTTCATATCAGGTTAAACACGAACGCATTTTTTTTCTTCGCCAAATCTAAAACAAGATGATAGCAATTTCATCTAAAACAAAATGATACCAGTTTCATAGTACTGTAAACATGGATGAAAACAATTTCAAACAAATTTTCAAACAGGATGATACCAGTTTCATCCATGTTGATGCAAGAAAAAAAAAAGACTAGAATTTCATTAATCTTATAAATTTCAGGTCTAGTACAGGATGATACTAATTTCATCCATATTTACACTAGAAAAAAACAAACTAACTAAAATATTGATCATTTCATAAATTTAAGTTCTAAAATAGGATGATTTCAGTTTCATCCATGTTTACAAAAGAAAAAAAGACGTACCAAATCAAGGTACTTCAGGTCAACTCATGTGAAATTGATGAGTTCAAATAATCAAATCAACAAAAGAATTAGTATTAGGAAACTTACCAGTGATATCTTGTGCAATTGATGTAAGAAAAAAACCTAATTTTCTTAGTCCCAATGAATTTGAGAAATCGCCATTTTAATTAGGGCATTTGAAGAAAACTGTAAATAGTGGTAGTGGTGATGCCATCGGTGTTTGTGGTGGTGGAGGAAGATGGTGGGTTGGTTGTAGTTGAAATCTATCCAAACCCCAGAAGAAAAAAAACCTAATTTGTTACTGTTCGTGATGGTGGTGGTGGTTGTAGTTATAGTGGTGGGGTTTTATGTTAGTGGTGGTGGTGTAGATTGAAATCAAGTAGGGGTTGGTATATGTGGTTGTGGTAGTACTGAAATCTTGATGTAAATGGTGCCGATGGTGGAAAAAATCGAAGGTGACGGTGGTGGAGAAAGATGGAGTTTACTGATTTCTATTGTTGATTTGCTGTGTGAAAATGATTGTGAAAACGGTAGACATAAATGGAGTTTGTATTTATTCTGCTGGTTGGGAGAAAAGTGACGAGGAAAAAGACGGAAAAATATAGGAGATAAGATCCAGGGCATAACAGTCAGTTTCCTCTTTAATTTTTTCTTGTCCATTTCACCCATCCATATATCTTACCCGTCTATAACAACCAGGTCTTCAAGGTTCCCGGGCAAATGACCCATTTTCTCTGGTTTGTTACCATAAGTGCAACAAATCTAATATTCAGAGCGTCATGATAAAATCGTAAAAAAACGAACGATAGAAAAATATTTGTGAATCCTAGATTTTATCATCGTGGTCGAGATCAGTTTCTTGATTGGGAAGTCCTTGAACTTATCTCTTCCGAAAAAGCAGTACCAAGATGGGTGACCATTTGGGAAGTCCTTGTATTTCCCTTCTAGCCTACCCCAGCTTATGTGGGGCTAAGGCCAAAAGAAGAAGATATTATCTTCTAGAACCGTAAAAATTGGTGTAAACGCCTAGAGGTGTAAACTGGGCCGTGACAGCACGGACACATCCCAGCACAACACGTGAATTAGCTCAGCACGACACAACACGTTAGCTTAATGTGTTGTGCTGGGTTAGGATAATCGGCACAGTGGCACAGCACAACACGTGGCACGGATAAGCAGTGGCACAGCACGCTAACAAAGCACGTCAGAATATGTATAAAATTCTGCACAATACGGTATAATATAACATATTTTTTTGTATATTTCACAAAAGGGTGTTTATTCTAACCATTTTATGACATTCTCTTCATTGTGTCGAATTATTTCAATAAAAACACATATAATATCTAAATATGTTAAAAATATTTATTTTAAAAAATGTAAAATAAATGTGCCAGTCACGGCACAACACGCCCTCAAACACAACACAATACAACACGGCACGCCTTAATTTTTGGCATGACACGGCACGTAGTACGGCGGGCTCGCCTCTTAATAGGATGTGCTGGGCTGTGCTAACATGTTTTACACCTCTATAAACGCCCACACTTCTTGTGCAGATCATTGTACCTTTTCAACAATATTGTTTATTTATCTCCTTTAGGGCTGAGCTAGCAGAATAATATCGCCTTGTTTTTTATTTTAAGAAAAATATAAGGAAAAAAAAATTAAATAAGAATAATATATCTCCTCAGGCAGTTTACTCAATTTGAAGTTGTTGCCTTAGATTTTATTTCTAAAACAATGTACTTATATTTACTTTTAATGTCTTTTTTGAAGGTACTGCAGATATAGGTTATAAAACCTGCCCTCTGTCACAATTTGTATATTGTCACAAATAAAATGCCCCAATACCAACTGCAGTGTTTTTATTGGATGCTATATCATGTCGTTCAATCCTCTCCGAGAAAGTATTCGAGAAGTGGTGCCGTGTTCATTGTGAGTCAGCAGTGCTCTTAGACTCATCAAAAGGTGGGTTTGCTTATGGAAGATCTTATTGCCCTTATCGAGATTGTTCTGAATTGGTTTTGAATGAATGTGTTAAAACTTCTCAGTCGAATAAGCTTACTAAATCAAACTGTCCTAGTTGCAAAAAGCTCTTCTGTTTTCATTGCATGGTTCCATGAAGTGCTGGCAAACGGGCGGTCCGGGCTGGCTTGTGACCAACCCGCGGGTTACGGGTTAATACGGGCCAAAGCTTGCGGGTTGATATTCTTCACGGGTGGTCATTTCTCCAACCCGCGCCCGTAACGGGTAAAGCTTGCGGGCTCACGGGTTAGCTGGTTTCTGTTGAGTCAACACGCCATAAACCGATTTTGGCAGAGTTTCCTATGATTTCTGGGCTATTTCCGGCCACTTTCAGGAAATCTAAAGCTCCTTCCCTGCAACCTAACATTCATCTAATTCATTCGATTCAATTCAATCAGAAAATTCAACACCAACGAAACCTACTCATCTTCTCAAAGGGGTAAAGGGTGAAAAATATAATAGGTCTTTAGTCCTGTACAAGGAATTGAAAATTATCATAACCACAAAATCAAACAAGAAAATGCTAGAAATCTAGCTCCAATTCACATTGAAAACATATCTCTTGGAGCTTCAAGCCTTCAATTAATCTTTCAGAGCTTCAACTATCACGGTAAAAATCCCCTCTTTTGGAGCTCCAATGAATCTTCTCTTTCGCAACTTCAACTTTAACAGTGTATCTAAAACCCTAAAACTAATTTTTCAGAAGATTAATTTAACCAATCAAACACGCTTACCAAAAAAAAATCAATATCTTAATCTTAATCTCCACTTCATCTCTGTTACCACTTCCTCCACCATCTCATATTGAATCATGACAGCGACTAGCTGTTCTTCATCTTCTCTCACGGCTCAGATTCATCAATTTAGTTAAACCCCTATCTCAATTTCTGCCATTAACCCATCTTCTGAATTGCAACACAGATTCAGATTTAAACCAAACCAATTTCTTCATCTTTCATTTCTAGAGATTGACGGCAACTTGGATTCTGCATCTCTTCTCTGTCTAATTATCTCTTCATTCGCGTTTGTTACAGCAGCAGCAGCAGCAACTCGTTGCTCCTAAATCAAAATATACAGACGCAGAGAAGAAAGACACAGAGAAAAAAGAAAAACGAAGATGGAGGTGGTGCTAGGAGGCGCAGAGAGCAGAGTGGAAACTGAAGAAGAAAGAAAATAGGAAAGAAAGAAAGTGAAATCTTCTAGGTTTTTTTTTTAGTTTTATATCATAAACGAACGAACAGGATTAAATGTAGTAATCATGCGGTGGAAATTATTAGGAGCGGACGGGTTATCGGGCTGAACCCGTAGGTTCACGGGCCGAGACGGGTTAACCTGTTTTCTCACAAGCCGATATTTCTCCAACCCGCGCCCGGCTTGTTTAGGAACCAGCTGGGACGGGCGTGGGTTTTCACGGGTCGGGCCGGGTCAACTTGCAGGTTTTCGGCTGGTTTGCCAACTCTAGTTCCATGAAAAGAGAACCATCGATGTACTGATAAAAGTGAGACTATAATTGACATTGATAGTAATGATGTTTTGTTTATCGAGAATGTCAAACTCAAGAAGTGGGTTCGATGTCCATCATGCAACAATTATGTTGAGCGCAACCAGGGATGTAGTTCCATTACATGCAGGTACGTTATATATCGTTCATTTTCTTGTCCCTCTTTCATTAATTTTTTAATTCTTAGTTAATACTCGATTGTGTAAGACTTCGTAATGATCGGTTTATTTCCTTACATCAAATTCAACACCAAAGTTATCGACATCGACTATTTTGTACAACAAGGCAAGGATATGAGTTCTTTGAGTCACTGGGGTGGTAGTACTACTGATCACCAAACCAAGATCTTCAAGTATATGAAGTAGAATTTGTGATTCTGTGCATCGGGCGGTTTAGCGGGACTCCGAATATTCCTGATTTTCCACCAAATAAAGGTCCAGAAGCGTTCGTCAATCGGAAACTTATACACTCCATGGAATACTCTTCCATGGATGATTCTGAAGCAACGAAATTCGTCAAAGGAAAACGTGTGACAGTCGTTGGCTTCCAAAAATCTGCTCTAGACATTTCTAATGAATGTGCCACTGCCAACGGTAACTACTACATGAATGTTGAGTTGTCAAATAGCTTATATCCGTGCATTCTTAATTTTAGCCAATATTTGCAGGAGTGGAAAATCCATGCACATTGATATACAGGAAATTACACTGGAATATACCCGCTGAATATAATCCACTTCTTACACAATCGAGTATTAACTAAGAATTAAAAAATTAATGAAAGAGGGACAAGAAAATGAACGATATATAACGTACCTGCATGTAATGGAACTACATCCCTGGTTGCGCTCAACATAGTGGTTGCATGATGGACATCGAACCCACTTCTTGAGTTTGACATTCTCGATAAACAAAACATCATTACTATCAATGTCAATTATAGTCTCACTTCTATCAGTACATCGATGGTTCTCTTTCCATGGAACCATGCAATGAAAACAGAAGAGCTTTTTGCAACTAGGACAGTTTGATTTAGTAAGCTTATTCGACTGAGAAGTTTCAACACATTCATTCAAAACCAATTCAGAACAATCTCGATAAGGGCAATAGGATCTTCCATAAGCAAACCCACCTTTTGATGAGTCTAAGAGCACTGCTGACTCACAATGAACACGGCACCACTTCTCGAATACTTTCTCGGAGAGGATTGAACGACATGATATAGCATCAAAAAAAACACTGCAGTTGGTATTGGGGCATTTTATTTGTGACGTGTTGTCGTGAATCACTTTTACTTGGATGTACTTGGAAATGCAATCTGTACAGTAGTTATGGAAGCATCCATTCATGTTTTTGAATTTTGCATTTAATGTAACTTGTTCGACACAAATCTCACAAGTGAAAAAGCTATTAGCTTCATAGCTGCTGCTGGTTGCATCAAGGTATATATTGTTGTCGACCATGGTACTCGAAGAAGGGTTTTCGAGAGTTAGCTGTATGCTTGCCATTGAGGTGAACGAGTTACAGCAGAAGATTAAATTCCAAAGAATACACAAATTGTGAGAGAGGGCAGGTTTTGTAACCTATATCTGCAGTACCTTCAAAAAGACATTACAAGTAAATATAAAAGTCCATGTGTTTTAGAAATAAAATGTAAGGCAACAACAACTTCAAACTGAGTAAACTGCTTCAGGCAATATTATTCTTTTTAAAGTTTTTTTTCCCTTCATTTTCTTAAAATGAAAAACAAGGCGATATTATTCTGCTAGCTCAACCCTAATGAAAGTACGAAACCAATATAGACGCACTAAACTAAAAGATAGATAAACAATATTGTTGATCAGTGATTGAAGAACAGATTAGCAGCATAAAACTCATACTTGTGCTGACATATCATCACCCTGAAAGCATTAGAAAATTGCAAGTGATAATTCCTATTGCCTCTAGATTTGGAAACTAAATGGGAACTGAAAATACCGAAGACAGTAGCTAACCGTTAGAGTACTATAATCAAGTAGGATCAAATTCCCTTGTTGGCTCTTTAAATAAAAGACAGGTATCAGTATTCACAAAAACAATTAGAGGAAATAAACACAAAACTCCAAAAGTTATCAATGCAAACTAAAGTGAGTACAGATGCTATAATCCTACAAAAACATGGAAAGGAGAGGAGGACGAATTAGAGATATGAAGGAAAAAAAAAAAGGTACAATGATCTGCAATAGTAGTGGCCAGTTACACAAACTTTTACAGTTCTGGAAGATAATATCTTATTCTTCTAAGCCTTAGTCTCACACAAGTTGGGGTAGGCTAGAAAGGAAACACAAGGACTTCCCAAGTGGTCACCCATCTTGGTGCTGCTTTTGCCCTAGAGATAAAATCAAGGACTTTCCAACGACGGTGATAAAATCTAGGATCCATAAATATGTTTCTACTTGGCGATCAGGGGCATACAGAGCCTTATCTTTGTTTTTTTACGACTTTTATCATGATGATGTGAATATTAGATTTGTTGCACTTATGGGAACAAACTAACTAGAAATCTAGACAAAAGTAAAAAAGATACCGGCAGTCAGAGCGGCCGGTAGCCTTCTGCCATTAAACTAGCTAATCCTAGTAATCATGGATGCAAATTAACAAATACAGTAATCATATTGTCTTACAGCTTGCACTTTGACATTTTTCTTGTGACGAAGAGTTGATGTGGTGGTTGGTGTGAGTTTTACGCGGTAAGTGGGTGCATTTAGATTCAACAATTTCGTCAGAGTTACGAAAATATATTGACTAGGTCTTAACTAGATATTATTGGGTTCAAGAATTAACTACATGCCCAAAAACTAAAGCAATTAGCTACAGAGTTTCGGGTACCTATATTCAAATCAAAAACAGATATTATTGTGTTTAACCATGGATTTTACCTTGCAAACGAAAAATCTCACTACTGGTTATAAACTATAACTACAAGAAGAGTTAGGATTCAAATTCTCAGAAGCAGTTGATCGATTAAACAGATTTTGAAACTCATTTCTAGAATTTCCACTTTTTACAGTCTAAGAATAAGAGTGGAGAAACAAACAAAAAAAAAAAAAAAAAAAACGAATAAGGGGGTTAGGGTTTTACCTTCTTCTTCTCTTCCTCCCGATTAGTTTTTGCTTTGAGCTTCAGTTGTTGTTTAAAGCATTAATAGAAAGATTGCTACTCTTCTTCTTCTTCTGCTACACCTGCTTCCCAATTGCTACGTTGGATTCCTCTCAATGTATTAGTATATTATTAGAAGTTTCTATAATAACAATCAAAGTCAGCATCAAAAATAAATTTCACGCGATTTTGCCATGGCGGGTATAAGTCTTCTCGACCTGTCTCGGTCATTGACTAACAAAATGTTTGTTTCGTGGTTGTTTCTGGATATGAGTCATCTCCATGTGAGTCAAATCACTGACTCATCTGACTTATGTTTGTTTTAGGATTAGATCTAACTCAACTGACTTATTTTATTAGGAGAGAAAATACTCTTATACATTGCATCTTAGATGTAGAAATCAAAAGTAGATTATGGATTTTAGTGGCAAGGAATATACTAGTAAAATGGATTTTCGTACATCCTATATTATGACTCTAAAAATGCACCCTGCTTGACAACAGTATTGGTACTTTGCGTAAAAACTTGTGGGCTCAAACGATAGAACTTGAATATGCATTAGTTCTCTTATGCAATCGTCTCCGGTTGCTGGCTCAGATTCTCTTTTATCTCCTCACCCACAAAAATTTTCTTGATAGAGGTTTCATTCTTTGAGAAATAATTTTGGATTCCAGCTTGTAGGTGGTGTTACACAATAAGATAGGCCTAAAATCTCCCGGAGAATTTGGGAATTAACTTTTGGGATGAGAGACACAATTGTAAAGTTCATTTATTTTAACATGTACCATGTCTCAAAGAATTTTAGACAAGTTTGATTAGATCATTTCCAACTATCTCCATATCATCTTCGAAGAATTTAATTAGAAAGTCATTTGGTTCCGGAGCTTTGTTTTCTTCCATGGCAAACAAATTAAACATTTTTTATTTCAGTTGGACCGATGAGGCTTTCCAAGGAGTTTCATATTATTCTTATCAATTATTATTCTTGGTATCACATTTATAATATCTTGGTTAATGCTAGGAGATGGATACCTTGTCATTGAGCCAGATATCATTGTTATCTTTCAGGCTATCCACTTTATTTCTTCTGTATCTGGTTATAGCTGCATTGTGAAAGAAAGAAACATTTACATATCTCAGGTTTATGATGTTGATTCTACTCTTTGTTTTTCAAAAGAAAAAACTCTATATTCTGCTAATGATTTAAAGAGGTTTCAAGTCTCTTCAAATTCGTAGGGTATCAATCAATGTTTGGGTGATTTTTTCTATGTCCTTCTTTAGTTTTTTAATGTTGTGTTTTAAGTTTCCAAAGACATTTCTATTCCACATGTTGAGTGTATTTTTAGCAAAAGCGAAACTTATGGATCCTGGTGGAGTATTGTTCTAGAATTCACTGATAAGTTTCTTGTACCCAGGATATTCTATTTAGCCTCAGAAAATATTTGAAAGAATAAGCCCCATCATTCCAGTTGGGGTTAGACTTGAGGATAATAAGACAATGATTAGACCCCTAGCAATTAAGAGTTGGATTGTAGATTGTGGTAATAATTCTATCCACTCTTCGAAGAAAAAGCTTATGTTGTTGAGATTATTAGTCCTACTCCTACATAGTATGCGAAGTCCAATTAAGTTTTTTTAGTTCATAAGTCTTGTGCAACCTTAACCTTGCAAGCCAGTTTTCGAGGTTTGTTAGGCCCATGAAATTCAATATGGTAACAGAGCAGGCAATTTGTTGTGACGAGTTGTTTGATCGCACCTTTACTCCGCGTCACCCGATTTAATGTCCACATGTTAGACCCAATGAGGCCATACATGAGGAGGCGTGTTGAAATTATTCTCACATTGTATGTGTTATCTAAGATCCTGCGGTTTATAAGCTTTGGGCAACCAGAACCTTGCAAGCAGTTTTTCGAATTTAGTTAAGCCATGGGCTTAAATAAGGTATTAGAGCAGGAAATTTGTTTTGAAGAGTCTCTTGACCTCACCTCATTGGTCCACTTCAATATGGGTATCAGAGCAGGCAATTTGTGACGAGTTGTTTGATAATACATTTACTCTGCGCCATCCGATGTTCACGTTCTGGATCCAACGAGGCTACACGTCAGGGAACGTGTTGAGATTATTGGTAGTCCCACATCAAATGGGAAATTTAAGATCCTGCAGTTTATAAGCGTTAGGAAACCCTAACCTTGCAAGCCGGCTTTCGAAATCAGTTAGGCCCATGTACTTCAATTAGTTAGGCCCATGTACTTCAAGCTACGTGAACTTAAATATACGGATACCAACAACTCATTGATTGACTAAATTAACTAAAGAAAAGTGAAAACTACCACCACACCCATTTTACACATTTTTTCACTGTCAAACCCACGGGTGGAAAAAATCACAGGCGCACCAAAAATCAGCGACCAAATTTTTCCGACACCCAAAGTTTTCAAAATTCAGTTTCTTTTTTCTTTTATTTCCTAGATTAGCCTTTGCGTCAGTAATTCTGAGATTTAGTTTCTTTTTTCTTTCTCTGCGTCAGAAGATAGAGCCGGGGCGAGAGCTGGGAGATTCAATTATCGATTGAGAGATTAAATTTCCTGACTAAAGATAATCTGAAATTCAAGCTTCAGGTACGTTCGTTTCATTCTAATCTTAATTCTGATTTTGTTTAACCAGAATTCGATTCCAGGTTTTAGTTTCTATAAGATTATGATCTATTATTTTAGATTTTCGAAGATTATTTTAGGTTTTCGAAGCTTAGTTTAGATCTTCTAAGCTTGTTTTTGAATTAGTTTATGATTTTTGTTTGATTTCTAGGTTTTGAATTTGTTACGATCAATGTAGATCTTTTCGATTTAATCTTTTTGTTTCGATTTCATGTTCGGATGTTGATAAACCAATTTTCGCTTCTGTTCTAGTCGATTTTTGATTTGATTTGATTTGATTTCCAGTTGATTTTTTATCTGTTTTCTGTTACGTTAATGTAGATGTTTTTTATTTTGATATCCAGTTGATTTTTTATCTGATTTTGATTAATGTAGATCTTTTAATGTTGTTGTTGATTTGAACTTTTAATTTTGAGTAAGAATTTTTGTGAAGCAATATGCAGGATAGATATGTTTGATTTTGTTTTTGTGTTTTTGCAGGGTGAAATGCCTATTGTTAGTGCACTAGCTGTAATTTACTACTTCAATGACTTCTAAGCACATCCTGTTGATGTCAACACAACTCTGGAGTCTTTGAAGACAGCCGTTTGTCAGAATTGACCTCATCATGTCAGATTTTCCTTTAATGCCGGAACCAAGTTTGTGCGGGTTGCTTATGATGTTCTGCTTCAGTGTTTTGTATCTCGTTATCACTTTAAAGGTCAAAAGAGCTTTGATTTACTTGTTGAAGTTTGTTGCAATTCTTCCAGCAGTCGTACTAGAGCTTCAAGTAGTCGTGTAATAGAACATGAACCCGAAAAAGCTATGGTGAATTTCCTTGAAGATGGTTTTGTGCCTGTTAACAAGGTTCTTAGGTCTGAGGGTTGGATAAATTACTTAGTGAAGTTGGTAAAGTCTTTTTTGGAGGTGTAGCAAAAGTACGTATTGCAGTGAAGAAATACGAGCTTAAGTCTGGGTATGCTCTTCTATATACTAAAAATGAACCTAGCAGGTTCTATGCAAAATGCTCAAAAGAAAATTTCCCTTGGGAGTATAAGGTTTGTGCTGTTGATGTTGAAAACAGGATGCTTAAGGTTAAGAAATATGTTAGCAGTCATCATTGTGGTTTGGGATGTCAAAGGCTTTTCCACAGGCTCAGAAGTAAATTTGTTTCTATTCTGATCAAGGATGAAATCAGAAGTGATCCGAGTTTCAAAGCTTCTGATCTGAAGAAAAAAAATATAAAAAAGTCTAGCTACGGGATCAATGTGAAATATTACCAATCTTACAATGGAAGATAGAAAGTGTATGAGGATATATTTGGTGATGATGCCATGTCGTATTCGCATCTGATATGGTATGTAAATGCCATTCGCACCACAAATCCCGGGAGTTGGATTGATTTTAAAGTTGAAATGGATGCAACTGAATTGAATGAGAAGAGTTCAACTGATTTAGAAATTGAAGCACCCTCAAAAAAGTTTGTGCGTCTTTTATTGCTTTCGAGGCATGTATCCATGGTTACCGTTACCTATGTCCCATGATTTATGTCGATGCTATCTTTCTTACAGGGAGATTTAGAGGATGCCTCATGGCTGCAATTGGTATCAATGTTGAACAAGGTAATTTTTCAGGCAATAGTTTTCACTTTTCTGACTATGCATCCTTTTTATATATGTGTTGAATGTCTCATGCATTATTTATTTTGACTTCATAATGTCTTATGCATCTTTTTTTTAGCTGCATAATGTCTTATGCATTATTGTTTTCACTTTTCTGATTATGAATCCTTTTTATATATGTGCTGAATGTCTCATTCAATATTTATTTTGGCTTCATAATGTCTTATGCATCTTTTTGTTTAGCTGCCAAATGTCTTATGCATTATTTGTTTTCACTTTTCTGATTATGCATCCTTTTTATGCACGTGCATAATGTCTTATGCATCATTTTCTTTAGAGGCATAATGTCTTCTGCATTTATTATTTTAGATTCATAATACTTCATGTTGGCGTTGGCTTGATTTTATATTTATTAAGTCCTGAAACATGTTTTCTCCTGTGCTGGGTTCTTTCCATTAGCCATGGCCCTATTACCTGGTGAAGATAATGATAACTGGGAATGGTTTATGAGGAATTTGAGTAATGTTCTTGATCATGATCAAAGGCCAATCACATTTTTATATGATTGTGCGGAAGGATTAAAGAGAGCGATTCCAGATATTTTTCCTGGAGCCTTCCACAGTTCTGCTATTATTATCTTAAGCAAAACTTACCTATTAATGCTTTTGACGATAGGTGTGGTGTTGTTCTTGATGCATTTTAAGCTGCTGAATATGCTCTTAGTCCCGAAGGTTTCAAAACTTCCACCGTGCGATTAGGGGTCTCGGTAGTGGTTGGGTTACAGACTGCATTGAAGATATCCCTCCCGAGAGCTGGTTAAATGCTTTTTTTCAGGGTTGTAGGTATGGAATGACATCTTCGACTCTTGCTGAATCCTTCAATAGTTGGATGAAGGTACACGAGAAGCTCCCTGCAAATGCTCTACTGGATCAAATAAGGAAGGATATGATGAAAATGATGTCAGAGAGGAGAAATACTGGTAAAATTTTCATAACAATTCTCACACCAAAGAACAAAGCTAAGATGAAGGCTCTTATTGATGAGGGTTTAACCTGGCTGGATATACAGTCCAATGCTCATGTTTATGAAGTGGAGGACGGGGAGAGCTCCCATAGTGTTAACCTTGAGACAAAGACATGTACCTGTCAGAGGTGGCGCGTCTGTGGGTTTCCATGTGTGCATGCTTTTGCTTCTATAATAATGTCTGGTTCCAATCCATATGATTTTGTTGAACCTTTTTTCACTACTGCATACTTCAATAATGCCTACATCCATGCCATTCATCCTATTTCGAACTACAACATGCCTGAAGTTTATGAAGGTGATGATATTATCGATGTACCTGATGTTAGGAGACCGCCAGGGAGACCACCAGCTAATAGACTTTTGAGCAGTTATGAGAAGCCTCCCAGGAGATCTATGCGCTGTGGTAATTGTTGTGAGATTGGTCATCACAATAAGCAATCTTGTACAAAGCCTATCTGTTATAAGAAGCCGCCGAAGAGGCCTAAGGGAGGTTAAAGGAGAGCAATTAACTTGTTCGTTTCTTCAGACTATTACTTTTACCTTTGAACCTAATTCATTTTTCATTCGCAGTATTTTGTAATTGTAAGACTTTTTCTTTAATTAGTTTCTGTATTTGTTTTTATGAACAAGTAATTCTTTTTTCAATGTGTGTTTTTTTGCTTCTACAAATACTGTTGTTCATATTTATTTTTAAATGCATAATTTATTATGCATTAGTTTTTGAAGATGCATAATTGGTTATGCATTATTTTTTGAAGATGCATAATTTGTTATGCATTCTTTTTGAAGATGCACAACCTATTATGCGTTTAATCTTTTAAAGATGGCTGCAAGACGTGTCATGCAACCTGTTGTCCCTTCATTTGCATTGTAAGATCTATAACGTGTCATGAAGTTTATCATAGTACATTTAAATGCCAGTATTTCAACTTTTTGTAAAATAAGATTGCAGCAAATAGAAGCACTGAAACAAGCATTAATATATATATAGATATCGTAACATAACAAGATATAAGTTGTTCAGACAAGGTTCATACCAACAGATTACACATAACTACTGACTGAAGTTAAGCTTTACACCAACTACTTTCTAATTAGTTTTCACTCCCAAGTTAAATTGCTAAACCTATCAACACATAGGTTGTTAAAACAAAGTTACGTTTGAACCTTTCAATTATACACAACATCAGGAACATTTGCGCACAGCTTCATCTACTGCATCCCAAACGTCTTCATTGGCATCTATCGCCCAACTGTTACTAATATCTGTCAGCATTTTCAATACCAAACTTACTCTCTTCTTGTTGGCTTTGGCTACTGCATCTTCCTTTCCCAACTTCTCCCATTTCTGTTTGACTTGACACTTATATACTCATCTTCATATAGTAGCAGAAAAATATGGGGCAGTCGGGGTGATGACCTTGTTTAGGAAGCTTCTTTGGGATAAGAATATCTTTGTATGCAAGTTTTTCCCTCTTTATATCTACGACTTGTGGTTCGTCATATCTTTGGATCAAATAAGGCATACAAGTATTTGCAATTTTAAGAGCTTGATTCTTGCCTTTAACTTTATAGCTCGGAAGACGGTTGTACAAGTTCCACTCACCCTCTGATAAGTCATACTCAAACAATGTCCAATGTGTACCAGCAGGGTTTTCATTTGTCATATAGTTCATTGGAATGAACATTTTCTCAACTTTAATAGGGAGATTCTAGATGAATTCTTTAACAAATTAGGAAATCCCATCTGTGTCCTTGGTTTTAACATAAAATTGCAAAAGAAATATTTTTTAGAAAAAAAAGTTAGTGGATGCAATTGACAGGGTGCACAACAGGTGTTGGAAACAATACTGAATAACTTGTTATGGAGTTTAAATTTAGGTGCATAACTTGTTATGCATTTCAAACTAGTTGCATAACATGTGATGCAGAAGAAATAATATGGGCATAACAGGATATCAGTGATGAATAACTTGTCATGCAGAAAAAGTAGTTGTGCAGACTTATTATGTAGCAAAAGTAACAGTTTTTTTAACAAAAGCGGATTCATAATAAAAGTTAAAGTGTTGGGAAATGATTTTTTTTTACAACTTACCCAAGCATCTGGCCTCATGAATGCAGACTCCGCATACCTCTGTTGATAACTCGCATTATCCGCTTCATCTTGCCGCTTCTTGAACAACATGTAACTGTAGAAGCGTATTACTTGTTCTTCCAGGTATTCATTGTTCATTAGCTGCTTTATTATATCTCCTTGAATCCGAATATCCCATAAGTACGGGTCTTCTCCATCTCTAATACTCCAAGTTGTATTGCTGAAAAAGACATAATCAGTGAGATTTTTTTTTAAGTGACATGCGGCAGAACCATAAACTAGTAGGTAACACAACCATAAATAAAAAAATAATAAGTGAAGAAGCATAACTTGTTATCCATGGATTTTTTTAGGATTGTTCTGAGGCATAATTTGGTATGCATTCATTTTTAAGAAGCATAACCTATAATGCATTGATTTTTCAAACAAGCATAAAGATAGTTTTTATATACTTACAGGATGTTGGCATGCTCAAAGTATCTATGCAGTAATTTAATGAAGGCTATTTATATTGTATCTTTGTAATCTTGAAAGCATTCAATTGTTTCCAGCGGAGGTAATTTTTTAAACGGCCTGCCAATAGAAGTACGAGGATTTTCTTCTTCAACTTATTCTCATCAGGCTTTGCTTGTCTATTTTCTTCTGCTGCTTCCCTAGGTCACAATCTTTGAGGAGTATACCGGTTGTCCTATCATTACCTGTTGTCCTTTCATTGATTCTTCTTACCTTGCTTCCCACTTGCACCTTGTTCCCATCCTCTTCTGCCTGGTTGGCTTTTCCCTTCACTATTGAGTATTTCTTCACAGGTTCCCTCTTCGCAAATTCTGTTCTTGGTACAAATTCCTCTCCTAGTTCTTCTTCCTAGATATTCATGTAACCAAAATATGTTAGATATAACCAATTTATTTTGAAATTAAGTAAATAGTTGATTAAACAACAAAACAACAACGTAATAAATAGTATATAGTTGATTAAAAATAATAAATAGTATACAGTTGATTCGACATTAAAAAAAATGCAAGCAGTTCATATAAAGATGTTATGTTGCTTTTCAAATTACATAATCTGTTTATATTTTCTGTACCATGGTCTGTGAAATTTTCTCCATCTCTGCAGCTTCATTTGAGTCTTTTTTGTTTTCAGCATCTTGTGTGGGCGGAGTTAAAAGATTCTGTGCGGCTTCATTCGAGTCATTTTCGTTTTCAACAGCTTCTTCTGTGTCTGGAGTTAAAGGATTCTCTGCCAGGTACCTCAACACATCATTGGCCGTCTCAACGACCATATTCTTCTTTGCATCAACGACCGTCTCAACAAATGGTTGTTCTGGTATCTCAACAGCGGGTTGTTACGGCTTTTCAGCGACTAACTCTTCTAGCATCTCAATAGCTTGTTGTTGTGGTCCTCCAGCACCATCTTCTCCTTGTGAAATATGCAGATTAAATGTGGGATCTTCACCTCCTTCTTCTTTTTTCTGAGTTTATGGAAGAATGTCATCATCATCACCAGCCAAAAATTCTTTTTCATGTGCTTCAATTCTCTCTTGAGTTGTTAATAGATTTGGTGTTATCTCCAATTCCTCTGGCATGTCGGTTTCCTTGTCGCTAGAGAGATTAACAGCTTTTTCCATGTTCATGAACTTGAAAGGTAAAGAATGGAGTCCTTGACTAGCAGTTTGGTCTTGGCTATCAAGTCTGCTAACTTCTGGCAATGATTCTTGTGTAGGTGGTTCAGTTAAAGATACCAGTTCAACAAGTGTCTCATTCCTTCGCAAATTTTAACTCGGTGGGACGCTAGGCTCAGCTAATGATACATCGACGCTAGGGCCACCTGACGACTCCACTTGCACCTCTTTTATGCCTGAATCAACGAGAAACATCTTCACATATTCATACAACTGAGAATTGAAGTCCCCTCCACTCTTTCTATATGTCTCCTAAGTCCGCTTCGTGTCTTTCAGCTTTGCTTGAACAATCTTCAACCTTGCTCCAGGACTATCGGGACACTTTTCTTCTTCAATGATATGCAACGCATCCTGAAATGCTTATTCATACTTGTCCCTGTTTTCTTCAAGATTCGTTGCGACGAGTTCAAGTATATATGTCCTTTTTCTTGGTTCTCTTGGTTCACAGAATTCCAACTCCATTACATTATACTCATCTCTAAAGTTCTCATGAAACAGTAGCATGATTAATAACACTCATCATGGAATGCATAACAAATATAACAACATTTTTTATATGCATAACCTGTGATGCAGCTATTTTAAACAATGCATAACTAGTCATGCATTTAATATTGGAAATGCATAAGATGTTATGCGTTTATTTATTAAGGTACATAACTTATTATGCACTCATATTTTTGCTAACACAACCCTGCTTCACACTTTCTCATTTTTAAATAATGCATAATCGGTCATCCATTCACAATTTGAGCTGCATAAGATGTTATGCAATTATTTATTAAGGTGCATAACTTATTATGCATTCATATTTTTCCTAACATAACTTATTATGCATTCATTTTTAAAGTTCATATACAAGTACCTCTAAGCTTGTAATATGCTTCTTGAGCAATGCTTTCTTCATTGCTGCAAAGTCCCACCTTGCAGCTCTTGGTATAGCAGTGGGACTGACCTTGACGATTTAGGATGATATCTCAGCTATGTTAGAGGGCTAGACAACTAATGCTGCAAAAAACAATAATTAATAAGATATTTTGTAGATATGATTTATTGACAGAGATTAAGAAAGTAAAAAAAAAAAACACTAACTCACAAGAGAATATATAGTGCCACCACTGCAATTCCTTATAAGATGATTGTCTCTTTTCACAGTCTTGATGCCGTCCATCAGGTGTTCATGAATTAGATCAGTAAAAGATATATAGTCCATGGTTTCCAAATCCTTTACCAAACCAACATATGAGACGTCTAAATTGTCTCTCATTGACCGACAAAAGAACAAGACGGCTAGCATGTAAAGGCAGACAGGGGAGACAACTTCCTCTTCATGACCTTTCTGATCAATTTTATCCAACACCATCCTTCCAATATCATCTATCCACACCTTTTTTACCCGTGTTTTGGGATCTTTACTCACAACACCTGACTTTGTTTTGCATGGGAATTGCTTGACGAGGGCAAGTGACTGAGTCAACCCTATCTCTTCCTTTAAAGTCAGAATATCAGTTCCTTTGTTTCCTTTAACTCTTGGCATCTGAAAAATAACAGCAAGCTCACTAGCCGTTGACTGTATAGAAATGTTTTCGGATACCTTGAATGAATGCTGACTCAAATCATCATGGTCATATGATAGAAGGACCTCATCTATCAGCTGGTTGCTCTTACCATCCAAGTATGACATGTTCGTAGTATATAACCAGTTATATAATTTCCCAAATGGACATACATTCATTATATTAGCCTGTAACGGAGTAAAACCACCTCTTTCTCTTATCTTACTGAACAAGGTACCTACCCTTAGAAATCATGCTCTATAAGTACCTCCTTGAGTTGCAGTTTTGGTTTTAGGTTTAACTGCATAAAGAACAAAAAAAAAACATTTTACTAAGTTAGAACTGCTATTTTGACAGCATAACCTCTTATGCCTCTTATTCAGGCATCTGCATAAACTGTTATGCATATTTCTTACCATGCATAACCTATAATGCACTACTTCTTAAAATGTAAACAGATAGGCGAATGAGATATTATGCAGAACCAGTTGTCTGCATAACCTATTATGCATAGTTTATAAGAAGACATAACCTGTTATGCATTTGTTTTTTTAAGAAGCATTATGTGTTTTACAAGCTTTTAGCATCTAAACAAGCAGGTAAATGAAAAGAGAGGTTTATTATAACTGATGCATAACATGAATTTAACACACCTTGTTTATAGACGACGCATTCCTGCACAGGTTCTTCTTTTTCTTTTTCTTTTTCTTTTTCTTTTTCTTTTTGTTCTTTTTCTTATTCCTCCCTCTCAGGGCTTCAAATTGTTTGGGTTCATGTATTTTTCTTTTCTTCTGATTATCAACAGCTTTCTTTGCTGAAACAGACCAAATCAACATTGAAACAAATCAATCACAACAAAGATACAATATATCACACAAAATATACAAGCAATTAATAAGTATGTACACCAAAGAAAAACATACTAAACATACTAAACAATTAATTAATCTTACCCGTTTCTTTCTCATCATCTGTATTATCATCCTCACTCTCTGTATCATCATCCAAAACTTCTTTTAGTGCAGCTTTCTTTGCTTTCTTTTTTTTCTTAGTAGCTTTATCAGTCTAAACTCTAGGTGCACTAGTGTTCGCAATTAATTGCTTCTCAGCTACCCGATCAGAATCTAATAGCAAACATGAACAAAATCATGCATAACAGAAAAGATCAAGATGTGTAACAGAGAGATAAATAAATGTTCAGAAACATGAAAGATGTAGGCAAGTTAAGTTCTCACTAGCTTTCTTTTTAGTCTTTGTTTTCTTCTCTGCTTCAGGCATAGTTGAACTAGGCTTAGGTGAACTAGGTGATACTTGATCTTTCAATCTCTGCGACTTCCTTGATATGGTTGCTGCTTTAGGATCTTTTTGACACACAAATAAATAAGTTATTCATATCAGGTTATGCAGTAACTTTGGTAAGCATAACCTGTCATGCATCTGCATAACAGGTCATGCACATTTAATTTATTGTGCATAACATGTTATGCATATGTTTTTTGCTGCATAAAATGTGCTTTTTTCTACAGAATTTGTTATGCAAACATGAATCACAGACACATGAAGGAATGTAAATGCATACCACGGACTTTTTTTTCTCTTCTTGACAGCATCGTGCTTTGCGTTGGTTCTCGTCTCCTTTTATTGTTGGTCACCATCAGTTTCCCCTTTTCCCTCTTCTAGGTTATCATCATTAGCAGGTAAAACTGATGTTAAAACTGAAGTAGATTAAAATGAAAAAGTAAAACTTAAAAATGGGTAAGTTAGACAGGGTGTTATGCAGTTTTTTTTTGGTAAGCATAACCTGTCATGCATCTGCATAACAAGTTATGCACATTTAATTTATGCTGCATAACTTGTTATTTTTGGCAGATTTTGTTATGCAAACATGAATCACACATGAACTAGTGAAGATGCATACCAAAGACTTCCTTTCTCTTCTTCACATCATCGTGCTTTGCCTTCATTTTCATCTCCTTCAGTGGTTGGTCACTATCAGTTTCTCCTTTTTCATCTTCAACATCAACAGGTAAAATGATGTTATAATCGAAGAAGAAGAAAGTGATAAAGCAAAACAAATTATGAGTAAACACATTCAGGATGAAAATCTCACCAGAAACATTTTTCTTCTTAGATTTGCCCTTTTTTTCCGGATTACCGGCTTCTGGTTTATCATCGGCAGTTACTACAACAAAACTAAAAATTAAAACAAAAAAAAATGGAAAAAATAATCAACCACTAACAGATGAAGCTAATGATAAATCTTACCGTTTTTTTTTTTTCTGTTTCTTCGACTTGATTTTTCCTTTGGATTTCCCTTCTTCTTCTTTTAGGTCATCACCATCAAGAACAAAAGTTAAAATCGAAAAATAAATAAATCAAATCTATTGAATGCATGCAAGAATACAATCGATTAAACTAGTTTTAATACCTGATTTCTTGTCTTTTGACTTCTGAAGACGTGTTTTTGTTGGTGTTTCATCCATTTTTGTTGAACTGAATTCTAGGGTTTGTAAACTGTAAGTAGTTTCTAGGGTTTTTTAGAGTTTGAAATTGATTTCTAGTGTTTAATCAACTTCAATCATCGATTTAAATGATCGATTTCTTTGAATGATGGAGAAAAAAAAATCTTTGCAGATCCGTTACGGAGTTAATGGAGGAGGAGAAAAGAAACTGGTGAAGAAGAAATAAAAGAAACGGGTGAAAAGGAAATGTTGTGACCGTTGAGGGAATTAATGAAACTGTCCGAAACCGCTGAAGGGTATTAGCGTACTTCTGCACTTTTTATATATTTTAAAAAAAATCTAGGTGCGACTGGAATTGGAAAAAATTCTGGGCCTGCGCCTAATTTTCCCTAAAGAAAAACCTCAACTAAATTGACTAAAGAAAAACCTCAAATGTATTCACGTCATCGACCCGTCATAAAGAAAAACCTCAAATGTATTCACGTCATCGACCCTTCCCATTTTAGTATAGAGAAAAATATCGTTTGGTCCTTTTTTAGGTGGTCCCAAGTCTGTTTAGTCCTTTCAAAAATCACCTTTTCCATTTGGTCCATAATTATTTAAAAATATTAAATGGACCAAAGTACCCTTCCGTGTTAATTCCTACTTATTTTTTGTAGCAGTTCATTATGTCTGATGAACTCCGGAGTTAATTCCTTCAAATGAACACCTAATAAAAACCTAAAAAATAATGTTTACTTATTTTTGTAACAGTTCATTCTGTCTTATGAACTCCGGAGTTCATTCTTTCAAATGAAACCAAACTAAATCACATATGAAAACAGAGTTCATTCTGTAAAATGAACACAACACAAAACTTCATTATTATGACAAAAAACCGAGTTCATTCTTTCAAATGAACTCCTAATAAAACCTATATGAAAACCAAGTTCATTCTTTCAAATGAACTCCTAATAATTCAAGATCTAAAACAGAGTTCATTCTTTGACATGAACACACAAAAAAACCATAAAAAGTCAAAGTTCATTCTGTTTGATGAACTTCTTCGTCTTCATCATTCTTCAACAGAGTTCATTCTAATCAATGAACTTCGTTAAAAATCATCGTATTCATCATCTTCAACAGCAGCAACAACAAACGATGATGGAGAAGAAGAAGAAAACGATGAAGAAATCAAAGAATTTCAAGCTACGAACAACAACATCATCGTCTTCATCATCATATTCAAGAGCAGCAGCAGCAAACATAGAAGAAACAGCCCTAAAATCATCGTCGTCTTCATCATCTTCATCTTTTTCAAACAGCAGCAGCAGCAACAACAACAGTGATAAAAAAACGAAAAAGAAACGCAAAAACTTCATCATCATCATCTTCTTCATTGTCTTCATCATTATCATCATCATCATCAACAACAGTAGTATTAGAGAAAAGAAAAACAAAAACGTCGTCGTTCATCATCATCTTCATCTTCTTCATCACTAGCAGAAGAAAAAAAATGCAGAGAAGAAAAAAAACTAGATCTGAAACTAAAGAAGAGAGAGAAAGTGAATCTGAAAATAAGATATTTTCTACTCCTTTTTTTCTATATATATGGACCCAAAATGATATTTTTGTCCCTACAAGATGACAATGACATCATCCATGACGTCACCCTAGGACCAAACTATAATATATTTTTTCAAAAAGGACCAAACAGACAGTTGATTGAGTCAACTGGACTAGACTCTCTAATATATTATTCCTCGGACTAAATGGTATTTCCTACTTTAGTATTCACATCATCGACCCTTGCCATGGTGTCAGATTGTCGGTATATATATTAAAAGCCGTACAATGTTTTTGTAAATCGAGCTACGCGAAAGAGTTTTATGGAAGAACTGCAGGTTTTCCCTGGTGGTGAGGACTGAGGAAGCACTATAATTTCCGTCCATGTTTCTCAAATTAATTCGATACACTGGATTTGACTACTATGTAACTAGGATTGACTCACTATATACGAAGTTAGTGAATCGGCTGACTCACCGATTTAGACGAGTGAAACTACCCAAGTCCTTCGCCATGCCAATTTCTGTTATTATCAAACTGTTGGATTGGGATAGCAACACCGACTTCATAATAAACTCCGGTCAAAGGTTATAGCTGTCTGTGAGCGGTGTGCAGATGTCAGAGTGTGCAAGTTCAATTCGGCAAACCCATGCCGTCGATCAACTTAAGAAAGCACGACTACACGTTACAATAGTAGTAGAAGCCAGTTTTAACGATACTTGCATGCATGACGACTTTATTTATAATTTAACAGTCTAGTAGAGGATGCAATACAAGTTTACAACTTAACTGGTAAAGCACTGTCACACGACAATTATAGGAAATACAAATTTGTGCAGCACTCACACACCACAATCATTCGAAATAAAAAGGAAACAATTAAGATATTATAGATTAGGCCAGCTTCGGTTGGCTTGGACGTGATCTTCATGCATTAATCTGTTTTAAGCGGTAACAGCAGCTTCAGTGTTGGAATTCTTGTTGCATAACTCCAAGCATGCATTGTTACATCGTTCCACCTCTTCGTCTAGTTACAAAAACAACTTTCATTAAGATGAAATAGTCTATATATTACAGCATTTAAGGAAAAAGAAGAAAATGAAAAAAGAGTGTGTTGGATCATTTTACCGGGCTTCTGGGACGGCTGGGAAGTAGTAATTACGTTATCACCGCATTCAGATGATACACACCCCAACTTGCAGTACTCATTGATTTGATATGCTTGATCCTCTACGTTGGTTTGGTCTTCAAAGTCCTCTAATTAATGACCAAAAACAATTGGATTAAAATGGAATCTGCTTTTTTCTATTAATGACCGAGCTCATTTTTACGTACCTGAGTTTAGAAAGCCGCTTAGTTTGGGGTAACCTCTGGGGCACCGGTTCCCTCCAACAATTTTGCAGCTACAAGTTGATGCGCAAACTTGCCTGGCAAATCGTAGCCGACAAGCGTTATAGCAATTTCTTCCAACAGTGCTCTTGCAGCAGCTCTTAGCCTCTACTGGAGTTTGTACTATAAGCAGCCCCAAAATCAGTACACCCATGATTAAAGCGCCGAGAGGGGCTTTTACACATTTGGCTGCTTCCATTTTTCTTACTTTAGTTTTTCTCTTCTTGAATACTTGAATACCTGTGAGTACATATGCAAGTTTTCCACATGTATTTATATCCAGAAAGACTGAATAGAAATTAAGAATTAGGTAGCTATGTGCAATTTCGATTGGTAGTCCTGGATTCCGGTCAATAGCTGCCATTCTTTACTGAAACAGTACTCTTAAGAAACCATTAGTCAATTCTCCATCCATTCATCAATCTTTACGTAAAAAATAACATCGTTGTTCAGTTGGTTTCAGTCATTTTCTTATCCAAGAGATTTGGTATAACTGCTTCATAGAGATCATTGGTCACGGAAATGGATCACTGACTTGACTTCTCACTATTATTGATCATAAAATATTATGGGGCATATTTGATAAGTGTTGTGGATTTCGATTTGGTTACTTTCAAAGTATATTCGAAAAGAAAATTTTAAAACATATAGATTCATCCCCTCGTACCATATTTTTTTTGTTCCAATCCTTATAATGAAAATAATACTATGTTAGCGGATTACATACAGATCAAGATATGTGGGGGAAGGTGAGGATCAACAAATGCATGAAGCAGGACTGAAAACAGCTGGAAGCTTCATTAATCCTGATTACTGCTACATCATTCGGTTCGTAAGTAAACTGAGTATCGTTCACGGTCTGTATAACTATTAGTAGAACTCACTCATAATCACTGCATGGTTACGTAGTTAGTTTGCGAACTACAAGTTGCATCAGAACTGAAATAATTGCATAGTTTTTAAATCCTGAAACTGGATATATTCACAAACGAGCCCGGAGGATGCACACCCATCTGTAAATTACAAGCTCATCATATTCCTATCATGAGTATGTTAAGGTAGTTGAATAATTCGTGTAGAACGGTCTCACAGTGGTCTAGATAACATTGCCGGCCCTGTCTATGTACATGTTGCAAGTTGTCTATTTAGTATAGTTTGGAGCAGTTAATATAACCTTTTTTTAACTACATGTTAATGTCTTGACTAGTAGGTAAGTTTATATTTTCCACCCTGCCAGAGATTTTCATTAAACTTTCAAAATAACAGAATGACATCTATTCAGCTTATTATAATGTACCCCAGCGGAAGATGATGCGTCTTACTTATTCTTTTAATCACCTGCCAGTGGATTATGCCTCAATGGTAAAACGAACGTTCAATTACATTGTATATGTCACATAGAGCTTTCGGAATGAATTGACATTCAAAAGGTCACCAAAATACGAAAATAACATCACCAGAAATGGACCTTTGTAGATGAGGCTATCTTTGGAAACAATGATAACCTTCAAGAAGTAAAAACGGGGATATCTACATATTACATGGCTTAAGACCTTTCAAGTTTCAATGCTAATCAGTAGCAAGAGATGACAGGTTTCAATTTTCAGAAGAAATCCTTGATCCCATTTTATTCCAACAAGCTTGTTAATTTCACAAAACAAACTTTGACTCTTTAACTCCATACTCGGAAGTAACAATATATTGGTTCACACAACCAAATGGAAGTAAGCAAACCGAGACAAATTTCCCGGTAGTCAATAAAAACTAACTAGCATATGATCAAAACACCAGGAAACTCGAAAAATCACGTAGAATGGATAGATGAAAACAATCTAAGCAGCAACTTGAAAGCCATAGAGGTATTTAATTAGTGGGCTTACAAAACTAACATGGTTGGTTTACGCTGATCTAAGTAAATACTAAATTTCAAAATTAAGTATCGCTTCATGTACGATGTATCTGATAATATGAATTCGCCACGTGACCATGATCTAATGTCTATCTTTTGTGATGTTAATAGTACCTTATGTAAATGATTGTCTCAAACGGAATGGCAGAGGTCTTCTTTTGAGAACATTTGGCATTTTGATTCTTGTGGGTGGAGCAAGCTGCTTCTATAATGGTGGTGTTTCCCCCTGTTGTCGTGTGGGTGGAGCAAGCTGCTTCTATGGTGGTGGAGTCACCTGCTGCTGTTGTCTACCTGCATCGATGCCAAATGCTAGTTCGTGATCTGGCGGTAGTATCCCAAAGTTAAGGAAGAACTTCACCGCTCCAATATGGATCACGACACAAATACCGGCAAGCAAAAAAAGCGGCGAGAGGACTAGGAAATACATGCTTAATATTAGACTCTGCCACCAGCATAGTATGTTTTTGCATTTACAAGCCTTTTCTCCGCAATTGTAACAAAATGTGGTTCTACATCTGCGGAAGGAGAACACAAAAACAAACAAATAAGAGAAAAATTATTGACGATTTGTTGTGTTAGATCTAACCAAACTACTGAAGTAGAAAAACATATGTTACTCAAAGTCTTACCTGCATGTCATCGAACTACATCCCTGGTTGCGCTCAACATAGTGGTAGCATGACGGACATCGCACCCAATTGTTGTGTTTAACATTCTCCATGAACAAAACATCATTACTATCAATGTCAATTATAGTCTCACTTCTATCAGTACATCGATGTTTCTCAGTCCACGGAACCATGCAATGAAAACAGAAGAGCTTTTTGCAACTAGGACAGTTTGATTTAGATAGCTTAGTTGACTGAGAAGTCTCAACACATTCATTCAAAATCAATTCCGAGCAATCTCGATATGGGCAATAAGATCTTCCATAAGCAAAACCACCTTTTGATGACTCTAAGAGTATTGAGGACTCACAATGAACACGGCACCACTTCTCGAATACTTTTTCGGAGAGGAAAGAACGACATGACAGAGTATCCAAAACAACACTGCAATTGGTATTAGGGCATTTGATTTGTGACGTATTGTCTTGAGTCACTTTTACTTGGATGTACTTGGCAATGCAATCTGTACAGTAGTTATGCGAACATCTGAGATCTATGTTTTTGAATTTTGTGTTTAATGGGACTAGTTCTACACAGATTTCACAAGTGAAAAAGAAATTATTTTCTTCATCATAGTTGGGGCTTGTTGCATCGAGGTGTATCTCGTTGTCAACTAAAGTATCAGGAGAAGGGTTTTGGTCGTCTAGCTGTATGTTTGCCATTGAGGTGAACGAATTCAACTGAAAGAGTAAAATAAAGAGAAGAAATATAAATTGTGACAGAGGTCAACTAAAGTACCTGCAAAAAGACATTGAAAAGAAATAAAAGTACATGTGTTTTAGCAATAAAAAGGAAGCAATTTCAAACTGAGTGATCTCCCTGAGGCGATACTATTCTGCTAGTTCAGCACTCATGAAAGTATGAAACCAAGATAGACATACTAAACTATCAGATAGATAAACAATATACTGATATAGGCATTCCTGATGTCTATTATGGGACATAATAAAATATGTAGTTGGGCAACTGAAAAATTAGATTAGCAATTTAAAATCTACATTTGTGCTGACAAATCATCACCTTGAAAGCATTTGCAAATCAGAAGTGATAACTCCTAATACCTCTAGATTGGGAATGTTAGAGTTTTGTGGCCCAATGACCAAAGGTAACATAAGGTGAGCTTGAGCCTAGAGAGATAGCATTACCGACAGATGTCATTGCGTCATTTCCATCGGGCAGGAAAACTCTAGCAAGGCGGTGTATTTTGATCATTATCTCTAGCAAGTTCCTTTGAATAGAAACTATGAGATATAAAATGAATTATCCTTTCACATAGTTGTTACTATTAACACCATCAAGAAGTTAGTAAACTAGGAATTGTTGGTAAGAGGATAATGGTTCCTCATCTTTTGCAACTCAATTTGTCTTGCTGCCTAAGTGAAGAAGATAACTCAGTAAGCAAGGAGCCTGCACACTGAGGCTAATGGCTGTATCATCCTAATATATGTAACAATCATCTTTATAAAGTTCACGAGTCATGACTTAATATGTGGTAAACCACGGATATCACATATTAAACTATGAAACCAACATAGACATACTAAACTAATAGATTGATAAACGATATAGGAATTCCTGTTGTCTATTATGGGACATAATAAAGTATTAAGTATGTAGTTCGGAAATTGACAAAATAAATTAGCAATTTAAAATTCACACTTGTGCTGACAAATCATCCCGTTGAAAGCATTTGCAAATTGCAAGTGATAATTCCTAATACCTCTAGATTGATTTACCATGATTATAATTATTGGATCATCATTCATGATTACACATAAGAATGTTGGATTAAAATGGTTGTATTCAAATATTGATACTCATTTTCATTCAAATGGAACAAATCTTAACAGTAAAAGACTTGCAATTCAATTCAGTCAAATTCACATGTGATAACCCTAGTTGAATCATCAAACTATCGAAGTAATGGAGAAATTAGGGCTTACCTTCGTGGTTAGAGAGGAATTCTCTGAGCAGACACCGATCTATATATACTCTGAAGCTCTTCGATGTGCTGTTCAGCTGAAACGAACCCTAAAATTGAATAGATCTTCTTCTTCTGTGCAAAATCGGAAACCCTAATCGGTACTTACTGTGCCGTCACTCATCACTCAGATGAAATATTGTTCGTGGAGAATCGGAAAAATCACCTTTACTCTTTTTATAGTAGAGGAGTCCTGAACGGGGCTTATATAGTTATTCCAATTTATGATAGACTGATAAGGGGTATCTGTAAGGGTTGAGAAAACTGACCTCAATACCCCTGAATGCTCAATCTTCCAAAATATTTGTTTAATTTACTACTCCTTCTGTTTTAAAATTACTAGTTATATTATTTTTGTCAGTTCCAAAATTATGTCCTATATTTATTTAAAAAAAATTTATTAATTATTATTTTTATTTTAGTTATATATATTTTCGATAAGATCTTACTTTTTATTAAGAAAAAAATAGGAAACAATATGATCCATATCTTTGTATTTCTTATCTTCATATCTTTTATAAAACAATTATGGTAAATAATTAAGGGTAGTCTAGGAAATCCCATGGTCCCTTCAACATTTTGACTTTGTGAAAACGGACTAAAATTTTGAAACAGAGGGAATAGTTTCAATTTCCCTCTTGATAATCATGAAAACTTTATGAAAAAAATATGGTAGCTTTCTGATACATTACCCAAAAAAAATCTTATTAATGAAATTTAAGTGGGACAGAGGAAGTAGAATTTTTTTTATTCATCAGAGTGATTCTCATCCGATTTCGTATGTAATGATTCTTCTGTTTATTAATCAGAATGATCAATTTACATTTTTATGTATTATGTTTTCCACCATAAAGAGAGAGTTACCAGCCGGGGCAGAGCTCAGCTAGTTAGTTTTTTTTATCCTGAATCGATAAGATTTAAATATAATACTTGGAACATAGTATATGTCATTTTATGAGCTATAATGATATTATTATGAATAACTCTACCTAAAACAAAAGCAAATTGAAAACAAGAAACAATATGCTTAAGATGAATTTTAGTTATGTTTGCAAGAATCTTATATATAATTTTATAGATTGTATTACACAAACCTATAGGTCAAAAATCCACAGGATACTTGATAATATTAGTTTTAGGAATAACAGAAAGACAAGTCCTATTAAAATCTCTCGGCATATATCCTGTAAAAAAGAAATTTTAAACAGCATGAACTACAGCTGTACAACTCCATTTTTCCCTACATGAGCCAGCATCCAGCTCTCACCACGGCACTCGGTAACCCTACCTTCTTTTTTGGCCTTTACAATCAATATGGTCAGTAAGGATTGTCCAAATAAAATAGTTTGAGAATTTAATGTTAAGACCAACAGGTTAGAAAGTACTTACAACTCTGTAGGATTTGTTGGCATGGGAGAGTTTACCTAAACAATGTCGAATCCTTCTCTTCCGTTGGTTCTCATCATATCTAGAATACTTTTGCTGCATGCCAGGCCGGTACTCATTATGCACAAATCGTTTCCAAACGCCATCATTAACACCATAAGGGCATGTTGCATTCATCTCTTCCCGAGTCACAAGCTTTTTCAGAATGTTAAGGTGTAACTCCCATTTGAATGGACTGAACTTATGGGGAAAAGTTTTTTGGACAAATGGCCTGACAAGAAACTCATCATATGCGAAACAAAATTTGTGATGAAACGATACAGTATTTTTGTCATCCATAAACAATAACTAGGTAGTTGGTCTATAAACACTGATATGTATAAGTGGAGAAAACCATAGAATGAAATGCATAGGAGATAATAAGTTACCATGAGCAGGTTCCAGACTTGTTCCTTGAAGGCTGCAGGAATGAGCCTCCAGACTTTGTAGTTAATTGGACAGTGAAGTCGAATGAGTTCCCCTACACGAGTTGCAAACTTTGATTCATGTTCTCCAAATGGTCTTCCACATTCATCTATTTCCACCAAGAGTCTGGGTAGAAGTTGTGTCTCCTCCAAGTCAGAATCAGATTGAGTTCCATCGTGAGATAGAGAAGCTTCATGAGATAGTTCATAACCACCATGAGATGGAGTACTACGAATATCAGATGCAGAACCAGTTTCATTGGTAGAATGAGACACAACATGATCTGAAAAGTGAGAATCCTAACTTGACAACATCTTCATACCAAACAAACCAAACAACATATTAGGCATTTGGAAACGGAACAAACTACGAAACTTAAAAAAAAGAACAAGGCTTAAAGTAGTAAGAACGGCCTATGAAGAAAATATTCAAAACCCTAGATTAATAGCAGCTGTGGAAAAGAATCAACTGACCTAGGATAACAACCAAATACCTAAATTTGCAAAGCAGTAAATAACATCTTATAAGTAACTATAGAACAAAAAAAAAACTACACAAAATGAGACCAAACCTAGCAGTGAACTAAAATACAAAACCCCAAGTTCTGGTTGAAATCTATGAAAGGAGATTACAACCAACAAGTATAATTTTAAAGTAATAAGAACAACCTACGAAGAAAAAATTCATAACCATGTAGAAACCCTGAGTTTGGTTGTAATCTATGGATAGATAGCAACCAAATACCAAGAATTGCAAAGCAGTAAATAACAACATACAAATAAATCTATGGAAGTAGATACCGACCAACAAAAAAGAAACCCTAATTTGAAATAAATATTTGAAAGTAAAAGCTACATAGATTACCTCTGGAGAATGAATGAAGTACAGAGACTTATGCGAGGTAAGAGGTATGGAATAAGAAATGGGTATAAGTGAGAATCGCGAAGGAGGATGGTGAGAATGAAGGGAAATAAATTAAGATCTTCATCTCCCTCTTTTTATAGAGAAGGATTAGGTTTGAAATCATTCTACAAATTTGAGAAGGGAGGAAATGAAATTTGAGAGGGAATAAGAAAAAGTTCTCAAATTTGAGAGGGAATAAGAAAAACAAATTTGAGAGGGAATCGAAATCTAAAAGATGTATCAGAGTGGGGATTTGAGAGGGAACGAAATTTGATACCCAAAATTGAAACCTAACTTTTTCGGACAAGAGATAAGAGTACAATAATAGAGGAGAGATTTGCTTTTTCTCTCAAAATATCTAGATCAAAGGCGTCCGGATCGAGGTAAAGTTGGTCAAAAGTGTGGTCAAGTTGGTCAAATTTGTGGTCAAACACATGATCGGAAACAAAACAAGGCATACTCAGTTTGCAAGATTACCATATATAGACCCAATGTTCTCTTCCAGGTGAAGTTGAGATGTAAAATAACATATTCAATGGTTCCTCAATGTATTCTGCCGACTATTATGGAACTCTGCTTACAGGATTACCATATATAGACCCAATGTTCTCTTCCAGGTGAGGTTGAGATTTAGAATTTCATATTTGATGGTTCCTGAGTGGATTATGCCACCCAGAATATAACTCAACTCACAAGATTCATGGATATAGATCTAAGGTTCTCTTATTTTTGGATGACCCGGGGACGTCAAATATCTGGTTTTATGGTTCGTGGAGATAATCTTGCCACCCAGAATGTAGCTCAACTCACAAGAATCATGGATAGAGACCCAAGGTTCTCTTTCAGATGACCTGGGATGTCAAATATCTGATTTCGTGGTTCATGAAGATACTTGCCACCCAGAATGTAACTTGGCTCACAAGAATCATGGATTTAGACCCAAGGTTCTCTTTCGGATTACCTGGGAATGTCAAATATCTGATTTCATGGTTCATGAAGATAATCTTGCCACCCAGAATGTAACTCGGCCCACAAGAATCATGTACACGGACCCAAGGTTCTTTTTCGGATGACTTGGGGATGTCAAATATCTGATTTTATGGTTCGTGAAGATAATCTTTCCACCCCGAATGTAACTCAGCTCACAAAAATCATGGATATATACCCAAGTTTCTCTTTCGGATCGCATAGAGATGTCAAATATCTGATTTCATGGTTCATGAAGATACTTGCCACCCAGAATGTAACTCGGCTCATAAGAATCTTGGATATAGACCCAAGGTTCTCTTTCGGATGACCTGGGGATGTCAAATATATGATTTCATGGTTTATGAAGATAATCTTGCCACCCAAAATGTAACTCGGCTCATAAGAATCATGGATATAGACCCAAGGTTCTCTTTTGGATGACCTGGGGATGTTAAATATCTGATTTTATGGTTTGTGAAGATAATCTTCCCACCTAGAATGTAACTCAGCTCACAAGAATCCTGGATATAGACCCCAAGGTTCTCTTTCGGATGACCTAGAGATGTCAAATATCTGAATTTATGGTTCATGAAGATAATCTTGTCAAATATCGGCTGGAATAAGCGCAAGATATTTTCCGGTGATTTCAAAATTATGAAAATACCCCTGCCGGAACAGGTGCATCAAATTTTCCGGTGATTTAAAAAATTACGAAATTACCCCTACTAGAACAAGTGCATCAAATTTTCCGGTGATTTCAAAAATTATGAAATTACCCCTACTAGAACAAGTGCATCAAATTTTCCTTGATTTCAAAAATTACGAAAATACCTCTGCCGGAACAGGTCCATTCCACTTTTAACAAGCACACATACACACACACATGTATATAATACACACATATATATATATATATATATATATGTTTTACACAGCACACACAAAATGTCTTCAAAAGGTGTGCTACAGAATAACAGAAAAACAGAGATCACATCCACATAGTGATCTCTGAACAAAAAGTATACCATCATCCACATAGCAATTGTTTTGTTTTGTTAACCACATATACCAAAAAGTAAACCGGAAAATATACCCCTAGGTATCACCACTAAGTATATATATACCAAAATATACCCCCAAAAGTTAGTTGATCCATAAAAAGTTAGAACAATCTTATAATCCATCATCCTCAGTCATCATCATCTGTAGAATCTTCCTCATATCCATCATATTCCTCATCTTCATCTTCATCCTCCTCATCTTCCCCATCTTCATCCTCTTCATATTAGTCGATGACTTCACTTATCTCATCTTCCTCATAGTCTTCATTATCATCGTCATTATCTTCAGCATCCACTAGTGCTTGAGCATACTCCTCCTCTTCTGGATCAACAAGCCCCATTATAAATTCATGCCAATTGTCTACTTCCATTTCTTCCTCCAAATCAGCCTGCACCGGATGCTCTACCTCCTCATCTGGTGAGTATGGCTCAGGCACATTCTGAATAGGTTCCCAATCTGGTTCAGCCTCTGATTCAGCATCAAAGGATATAAAATCTACTTGTGGAGGATATCACGGCATACTTTCTGCAAATAATGCATGTGTACGACGAAACTGTTCGTCTCTGAACTTGTCATACTCCTCTTACAAAGCAGCTTCTTCAACAGCCTTCCTCCGGCGTGACGCTTCTTCCTCTTTGATTTTGAGCCCTATATCATGACATGTGACGAAGTCGTTCACACGCTTCTAGAGCTTTTTCAATTGTTCAGGGGTCATGAGCTCAATCATTTTATAAGACTCAAATAGAGGATCTTTAGGGCTTCCCGCCTCTTGTTCATCATCCGAACAACAGACCTTAGGTTTCTTTCATTTCCTGTCTCTCTCCCTCTCACGTGACGAATCAGGACTGCCTTCTCCTTGACGCCATACAGGAGTGTATAAAAAGTATTGCTACAAAATAATTACTTTGGTGTTAAACATAACCAAATACATTGCAAGAGAGACAACAATTTGCATTTTTATTCAAAACACAGATCGAATCCTAGAAACAACAACAGAAACGATCTGCATTTTCATTCAAAAGCAGATCAAACCATAGAAATAAGAAAAAGTTAACAACAACAACAAAACTTAAATCAAAGACATCTTCATTTTTTAATAATGTAATTCAAACAAATCCCATATCATGATTACACTTAATTCTTAAATCAACCACACACCACCAACACAAACAAAGTGTTCACACTAGATAGTGTACCACAAAACAGAGTAACAAAAAAAATATACATTAAGTGTTATTACACTTCTCTGCATTCTCTTTGCAACAAAGAAAAAAGGATTATTAAAAAAGAATCCATTTTTATGCAATCATGCAGAGGAAGATGAAGAAAAACAACACTTAAAAGAATACAAACCCATACCTGTGTAGATGAAGATTGAAGATTCAAAGATTCAAAAGCAACTAGAATTAAAGATGATTTTGTTGTTGTTTTCCCACTTACTTTAGCTTCTGAACTATTGAAGAGCAACTAATAACTGCTGGTTTTTTGTCTTTGAGTAAAAAACATAAACTACTTTCCCAAAGAAGATGATTTTGTTGGGAAAGGGAGTGTTTGTTTGGTAGTGATAAAAGGAGATAATGGGTGGAAACAACATCTTCTAATTTATGGGCGGCTAAAAAGTGAGGCGGAAACAATAAAGTAACTTACACAGGGATCTGTAAGAAAATATGTGTAAAAATGGGAGTGGGTGGGTGGGTGGGGGGGTGAAATTTTTTTTTGTTATTACACAATCTAGAGTCAAACATGAGGAAAATTTGGCAACAACTGAAAAAACATAGAGCTCGCAGGTCCAAAGACAACTCCAGGTCTTGCAATTGGAATCTGCATATATTCAAGACCAGCATTCCGATCAAATGCAAATGTATAACAAGCAAAAAAAAAATCACAATATGACAACCAAAATATAATTATAAAGGAAACTTATTGATCGCACATATATTGGAGATTTTTCATTTCTTTGTTTTAGGGAGACACTTTTTCTTCAACAACTTATGTAGATGTGGTTTCTCTGCTAAAATATCTTGAAAATTGTCGCGAACTGGTATCTTTGCTTTTTCCATGTCTTTCGTCATTCCTTTCGGCGTATGAATAACAACCCACCAATCTGGATGTTTCACGTCCCTAGAGTAGAAAACTTGGGCAGCCTCTTCAGCGAGAATCACGGGCTCGTCTGAAATATTGGTATAGCTTTTAAATCTTGAAAGATTTACCAAAGGAAAATATGAATCCTAACAGATCTTTATTCCATTCTCTACCTTCACTCACTCACAGTAGAAGACAGTTTCTTTAAATGTACCATAGTTCAACTCTAGGATTTGTCTGATCACCCTATACCACCGGGTTAGGTTAGTAACAAGTCTTTTCTCCCTTTTCGAGCTCCTAAAAGTGGTCGATGCAACCACGATGACACCACTGTCCCGGGTCTTAGACTTTTCTTAGTTTGCTTGAGAACAAAAACTAAACCCATTCACACGGTATCTTTTGTACTCTTTCTGAGACACGAGACCTATAACGTAATGGTATAAAACTCTGAACCGTCACTAAATCCTACATTTGTCCTAGTGTAACACCACAAATTTGTATCCATTTTTTCTTCTAATCTAAGCTATTAAAGCGAAAAGAAAATCAACACATCAGCATACTGCATCATTATTACGCTAACAAACAGGAACGCCAATGCAAACCTTTTCATACAGCCAACTAAGGAACTTGGTTTGCATCTCAACTTCGTCCATTGCAACCCCATCAGCTTCACAGTTCTCACAATATCCCTATATTTAGCATACATAGTATTAAAATCTAAAATAGAATAACCCATTGTCCATATACAAACAAATAACGGCCAACCAATACCTGTAATAAACATCGAGACCTTCTGGATTATGCCGAAAAATTACCTACCGACGTATCTGCATCCAATGAATAGGGCTCACCTTAACCGGATTTTCATCAAGCAGAGAACCCACATCGCTGAATTCATGTTCATCCTTTAATAAGGGCTCCAAATTTCCTTTGTGACCTCCTTGATCAGCATTTTTCTTATGCTCCATGGCAAATCTAACAAAGTCATCCATTTAAGTCGACTTCATAATTGACCCTTCAATGTATCTGCTGTTATTTGGGATGTTTTTGCACTCTTTCAATGCCCTGATTTAGTATGTACGTGTAAATTTCAGTACAAAAACAAATAAAAATAAAGGACAAAATGGTAAAATAGCAATTCAACTTTCGAATGGGTACATCCATCGATACCTAACAGGTACACAAACTAAGGCCCCATCATCCAAATGAACCATGTTGTGCACGCTTATATCAAAAAATCCAGCCGGGAAATACTTTCCAAGCACACACATGGCCTCTGCAATCATCATCTTAGCTTGGTTCAGATACTCTCTTCTAACCACCTTTGAGCACAAAATTCTAAAATAAAAACTGACTTGTTGAAGCGCAGTACGCAAGTCTTTCTCTCCTGGAAAGGCATGTTGAAGCAGAAAAGGTAACAAGTACCCCATAATCACATGGTAGTCATGTCACTTCAAGCTACTCAAATTCAGTTGCTCCATATTTACATTGTTACTTATATTCGACGAAAATCCTGTGGGAACTTTAAGATCTTTAAGAATCTTACAAAAATTAGTTTTCTCTTGTTTGCTCAAAACAAACACCGGAACCATCTCTACTCCTTTCTTTCTTTTTCTTCTCTTTCCACTCTCCACATTTTAGTTTATTCTCCTTCAATTTGTCATGGTGATTCCATGCAGAAATAGCCTTAATTATTATCCTTATCAAAGATAGTGTAGATAATTTGTTCCATGACGTTCTTTTCCATGTGCATCACTTCAACACAATGCCGTATTTTCTAGGCAAAATATACGACTCAAGTTCTCCAAGAATACACTTCTTGAAGAAAGCACCTGTGACAAGCTCATAATCACCTTCCTCTTCATCAGACTGATATCTCTTTCGTTACCTGTCTTGCGGACCACTAACTTATCAGGTTCGTAATGAACATCGGCCAACCACTCAAGCGACTGCGCTCCTATTAGTCTCAGCGGTGCACTTTTATGCTCCTGAGTCTCTAATCCCAAAAGAGTCCCATACCTAAATGGGTTCCTTGACTTAAGGAATATACGATAGTTAGTGTACACAATCTTGCTGCCGTACCCTAGATGAGTACTTCGAGTTTCGTCTGTGCAACAAACACGCGCACAGTATCCATGAGTGGTACATCCACTTAAAACACCTTGAGCATGCAAGTCATGAATCCAAAACATTAGAGTTGCTTCCAGGGTAAAATACTCCCTTTTCAAAGAATCAAAAGCTTGTACCCATGGATGCCAAAGTTTTTCTAGCGTGTTGACCAGCAGCCGCAAAAAAACATCAATGTCTTGACCCGGTGACTTACGCCCAGGTATCAACAGAGTCGTCATTTGGAATTCAGACTTCATACACATAGAAGGAACTAGTGGAAAATGGGTTTTTTAAGTCTGTTTAGGATTTATAAAAACAACTTCCGAGAGCTTTCCTTATGGACTGGGCTTCCTAAGGAAGACGTTTTTATAAAATAAAATATGGAAAAGTGAATTGATTTCCGGCGGAAGTCATAACATTAGTGGTAGTTTAGTAAATAAAAAAGCTTCTAGAATAAGTATAGTTAAGTCTGTTAGGGGAACTAGTGTCTACGGTCCCAACTCCCAAGGTTTCCTTATCCTCTATTATCACTTCTCTCATATCTCTCACTGCATCTCAGTTTCTTATTACTCAAAATCTAAATGTTATCTCCACCCCAATCTTAGTTTCTTATCGTCTTCCTTGTACTCATATTCATCGTTGAAACCCTAAGTTTATACATCATAACTAACTCAAAACCATTATTTTCTCCATGAAAACTCTGCATCTGTTTACATCGATGGAAGATTTGAATCCACCAACTCCATTTGCAATCTGAAATACCGTCGGTAATGAAATACTGCATCTGATTTCAAAATCAGATGTTCTAACTCACAGGTTTTAATATATGAGTTGTTATATCTTTTGGATCTGATGATTAAGCTATTGAATAAGATATTGAAGGAGGAGAAATCAGTAGTCTTAGAAATCAAAATCTAAGAGGTGGGTTCTTTTTCTTCGTTAATTTTGTTATGCATATCTTAATTTTCCCGTTTAATTTTTGTGTAGATTGTAATTGAAGTATTGTTCTATTTTTTTTTTTTGACTCATAGTATTGTTCTATGTTGTTCATCGTTCCTTCCTGGAAATTCCTAAAATAGTCCAGGTAGTGAAAAGTCTTTTGGATGAACAGCTTCAACAATGTTACGAGAAAAAATTTCTAAGGTATATAAAAGCATAATTACTTCCTCTGGTTTCAATTTCTAAAAATAGGGTTTCTTTATTTTTAATTGTTTTTGCTTATTTATGGTTTAAATATGTGGATTTGGGTATTTTTGATTGATTTGAATTGTAGCTGTAGCAGATGGGGGTTTGCTGTTGATTGTGAGATTTCAAATTGCAGAGTTGGGTTGAGGTGCAGATGGTGGTACTGAGAATGGAAACATAAATGGGTTTTGATGGAGTCCAGGGGTTGAGTTGCTAATGGAAATTGGTGATGTTCTTGAAATTGAGAAGGAGACAATGGGGATGGTGGTTATTATGCTGAAGTTGCAGGTACTGGTGATGGATTTATTTGAATTATTGGCCTAGCCCGAGGTTGATTGATTCATAAATGGTGGTTGAGTTAGGTTAACAAGGTATGGTAGTGGAGACAGGCAGAGAAGAAAGGTGATGAGATAGTTGACAGATGAGAATGGATGTGTGTTGGTGGTTCTGGGTAAGTTTATTACCATATAGGACAGCCAAGTATGTGCTTGCCAGGGGAGTTGGTGATAGTCTGGTTGGCCATTCGAATTTTGTATGGGTTCTCAATTTTACTAGTTTTCAGTTATGGGTTTCCATGAATGGAAGAAAGTTGTACTTGAAAGGGGTTTTCCTACCATTTATTTGTATGTTTTTGTTTTTGTGGTGGTGCTTCTTGTTAGGTTGGTTATAGGTGTATGGTTATGGTCTAACATGTTTTCTATGTGATGCAGGGCTTATGACTGAAGAGTTGAGAAAGTTTTTGGAGTTCAATTTACCCAAAGTCAAAGAAGGAAAGAAACCTTAGTTTAGTCTTGGAGTTGCTGACCCAAAAATTGGGTCAGATATCTTTGAAGAAACTAAGATTCCCTGCCAATGCAATGAATTTATTCTTGAACTTCTCCATGTTATCCGCTCTCATTTGGAAAGGTTCATTAGTGACCTTAAGGTTCGTAGCTTCAATCTCACACTCTCAAAATCTTTTTGCTTTTTTATTAATATGATTAATGTTGTTATAAATAAAAAAATTCTATCATGTGTAGCTCATCCTTTTGGATTAGGGTTGGGTTGGCTAACAGTTACAGCAGAGCTATGGTGAAGTTCAGTGTCAACAGAATTGATAACATGGTACATTTTTTTTTTTAACTCAACACTGTTGTTAGACCCCTTTATCTTCAGAACTGTTGGTACTTGTGGCAATTTTCTGAAATGACCGCGAATTTGGATATCAAATGAAAAAGAATCTGTTGTATCAACTATTCAACTTGCCATGGTGGGTATGCGACTACCCATAAATATATCCTACTTCAAGTTGGCCGTCTATGTTTATTTGTAATGTATTTAATTACTTGCTTGTTGAAAAGTTAATACATGATATTGTGTATTATTTATAATTATCATTTAAGATTTGAGCAGGTTATTTGTTCTTGATCTAGGATTTTGGTTCGCCCTATTCAAGATTTTTATTTTAATCCTGTTAGGAATTTGATATCCTGAACACCTGCATCTGGAAAAGGAGCACAATGCGAACTCAGAAAGGAAGTTTCAATTTTAAAACTCTTCCATGATGTTCCCATTTTGTACTCACAATGTCATTGTTTGATATCTAAGACTATCATTGCAGGCAAGTATGAAGCTGCTCAAGCACTAATATTGCCATTGTTCGATCTTTGTTAAGGTAATATTCCGAGGATATATAGTCTATTAACTATTAAGACATGAGGAATCTAACAAATGGTCTCGTCTAATATAAGATTTATGAGAATAGGGTGTGCTTTTTGATAGACACATTTTTGTGTCTGAATTGTCTCGATTCTATATATTGTTAGGGATCATTTTTTATACTTATTATGGTGTTTTATGTGTGTGTAGGTATTTTTGGCCAATAAACATTTTTTGAAAAATCGGCTCGAAAAGTTGTTAGAGGCATCCTGGAGGACATTTGCTATTCGGACTCTCATTTCGGATAGGGGCGCCACCTTTCATCTTCAACATTTCAAAATAGGAAAAAGGCGGGAAAATTTGTTTTCATGGAACAGATTTTAGGGTTGAAATTGTGGACGAATTTTAAGGAGATTCAAGGGCTGATTTTCGTTGGGTTAACCCTCTTAAGGATAGACAGGCTTGGTATGTGGGTTTGGATCGATTGAATTGGGTTAGATAACCCGGTAGAATCAAAACAGATGATGAATATCACGGGATACTCTGATTTAGTAATAGAAGAGTTTTGGACGGATTTTACTCGTGCTATGGATTGGTATAAGCCTGTTTCTGTTAAACAGGGAAGGTATGAGCTGTAGAATCGATAAAACAGGGATAGAGATCGAGTTTCTACGAAACAGAGGTGATGGAAGTTTCGGGATTTCTGTTAATTATATTTGGTAGTTACGGGAGATTTAAGGCAAGATAACCTTTCCAGATATTCGTATCAATCTAATAGAGGGACTGGAATGACCTGTACGGCTCAGAAATGCGTAGAGAGGAATTTGGAAAGTGGAGAAGTCCGAGACTTTTTGCCGAAGAAATGAAGGAATTAAATCAAGTTTTAGGGATTTTGTTGGATATAAAAAGGGTTGCTAGGAGTCACAAAAAGGGTTACGTACACTTTGGGGAGGTTTGGAAGCATAACAGAGCAGAAAGAAAAGTTGCAGAGAACACAGGCGAGAGGAAGAAGAAGAACACAGAACGGCGGAGAAAGAAATTCGCAGAAACTGTTGCCGTAGCTTTCATATTCAATGACTTTTGTAACGATTCTTCCAACAATTAATTTCAGTTCGCAACAGTTCTGTTTCTCTGTAACAGTAGGTTCTGTAACAATTATATTTGTTACGAAACTCGCTGCTTTTATACTTCTCACACTTTTTGATCAATGAAATCAACTTTTGAGCATATTTCTAATATGAGGAGATAAACCCCTTAGCCGAGGCAACGGAGGAAGCCATTGTTCCTTGAAAAGTGGTATATTTCTATTTTAATTATTTTTTGCAATCTATTATATGATTATTTGCATAGAACTAATATTGGAAAATTGATTTTTATTGAATGATTGTGATTCGTTTTGATGGAGCATGCTTAGTTTTAAACTTTTGATGTTTCATGCTTGATGTTTACAATTGTTACTTCAAAAATCCATTAAAGGCAATAAATTAGAATCACTTTAAAAGCAAAGAATTGCATGAATATTGATTAGATTGAATCACTTAATTGGTCAATGGTGGAATCCCAAGTCTCGGATGTTTTTATAATTTTAATACAACTTTATTTGAGTTATCTAGTTTAATTTAAGTCTAAAAAAAATCCTTCACAAGTTCGAGAAACGAAACTCTTTTTACCACTATCTACAAAGCACATCAATTTTTGGCGCCGCCGACGCGGACTTGTTTTTAGGGTTATAGATTTATTTTTATTTTTAGGTTTAGTTTTTATTTTTGTTTATTTTTAGATTTTTATTATTTTGTTCTATTTTACGTTTTTGGGTATTTATCTTTTATTTACAGGTTTTGGAACTTAAAGAAAAATTGAGCCAAGGAGTTTGGTGATTTCGTAAAGAATTGGAGCTAAAGATTAAAGCGAAAAGAACGGAAAAGAAGACGATTTTATTTTAGTTATTTTTTTTTAGGGTTTTGTTCATTTTAGAAGAAAAAAACTGTATTAGGGTTTCTTTATTATTTTGTAATTTTTCTTTTCTTTTTGGACTTTTGGACACTGGACATTTTTTTTTATACCCTACGGAAGGGTACCCTTAAATATAAAACTGTTTGCAGAGAAGGAGGACAATTACGATATTGTCTCTGCACCTTGGGTTCGTACACTGACATAGGAGTCAGTGGCCCGAGTCGACTACAACCGATTCATCCCCCGTCTGGAACGGGAGGTAAGATTCTGAACACTCGCGAATCCCCTGTCAGCGAGTTACTGTCTTCCTTCGTATGCATATATGCTGAGGACTGAATACGAACATTTATTTTCCTAGTAAAGGGCAAGGCCTGGCCATACAAGATAAGGGTTCGGATTTCATTACCGTTCTCTTCTTGCCCGCCTTAGGAAAACAATACCGAACGCGAACCCAAGCTTAAAATTTTGACCAGAACAAGACCGATAAGGTAACGAGCTTATAGGAAAGTCGTTCAAAAGGATCGTATTGGGTATTTTGTTAGCCTAGCTCAAAGTTCAGGAAGATTATTGGAAGTCGATTAGAGCCGCCTTGTAACCAAGGGAAGCGTTGCCAAAGAGGTGGGGGTATCAAAGCTCCTCTGATCTTCTCCTACTTCTCTTCGACTTACTTTATTCGGATCATCCTACGAGGTTTGCTAAAATTGTACCCAGTTGCCTCTTGGAAGAGTAGAAGCTTGTCTAGAAACAATCTAAGTGGAGCCATCATGCTTTTTGTTTGCTAGATTTCAATAGGTTTGATTTGGTTGAGTCAGCCTTGATTTGTGATTGCTTACCCTTCCAATTTAGGAAATTCTTGTGTATGCTTGAACGTAAAAGAGACGCCCTGGGTAGATTTGTTAAAGAAAAACCTAGCAGTTCTAAGCGTCTCGATTACCTTAATCTAGAAAGTCCGATTTTCGGAGAGTCCTATTTTGAACGTTCTCCTTTTACTGAGGAGAGAGTCCCTAATACTCCGATAGTACCAGAAATGGCTACTTTGAAAGCTTTGTTGAATCCGACTAGGACTACTCGTCCCTCGTGTATTAAGTTAGCTGACACAGAAGCCAATTATGAACTTAAACCTGGGACCATACAGATGCTCCCAATCTTTTTAGGGAAAGAAAATGAAAACCTCTATTTCCATGTTAGGGATTTTGAAGAAATTTGCAGTACCCTAAGAATTAGAGGCTTAGATGATGATGCTTTGAAACTTAGGTTATTTCCCTTTTTCCTGAGAGATAAAGCCAAATCGTGGCTGTATAGTTTGACTTCTGAGTCAATCGAAACATATGAACAACTTACATCAGCCTTTTTCAATAAGTTTTTCCCTAGGCACAAAACATCGTCTATTAGGACGCAAATCTGCACATTTTCACAACAAGAGGGAGAATCTTTGTATAGGTATTTGGAAAGGTTCAATGATTTGTTAACACAATGTCCTCACCATGGTTTAGAAAAGGTTAGGCTAGTTCAGATCCTTTATGAGGGTGTAGATTATTCCACAACAACCATGGTAGAATCTATGTGTACAGGTGGGTTTGTGAACCAAACTGTTGATGCGGCGATGACATTTTTGAATGAAATCGCCGAAAAGACCCAACAATGGGAAAATAGTAGGGAACCCCAGAAAACAATTCTTCTAAGCAGAGAAAACGTTAATAGGGTAGAAGGAGGCTATGAATCAGATGCCAAGATTGTAGCGATAGCTAAAAGGTTAGAAGCTCTAGAAGTGGGTCACACTAGTGGTAGATTGGAGCCTTTTTTGGAAGGCCATAATAATGAAGAGAAAGCCAATGCTCTTTATAATAACACTAGACTCGATAATCGTCATAAATTTGACCCATATTAAGAAACCTATAATCCTGGGTGGAGAAACCATCCGTGATGGTCTAAGGGCCAGAGTCAAGGTCAAGTTTAGTAATTCTAACGCTCCTCCAGGTTTTGGCTATACTAAGAATCCTTCGAGACAAGCTCAATTTCAGAATCAGTCAGATAAGAAAATCCTAAGCCTAGAGGAGTCTCTCGCGTTGTTAACTCAGCAAACTGAAAAATTTTAGCTATCAGTAGAACAAAGTCTACAAGCTAGTAACAAGATAGGACAAGAAAATAGTCAGGCTATTTCCGAGTTAAAAACCTAGGTTGGTCTGATAAATGAGTCTTTGAGAGAAAAAGGTAGGTTTCCTAGTCAAACACAACCCAACCCTAGAGGAGTTTATGAAGTAGGTACAAAACCATCGAATCAATTGAATGCTATTAGAACCCGTAGGAGTGGTAGAATTGTAGACAATGAGGTAACCATGCCCGATAGTGAACATATTGTAGTTCACCCCTCAGGATCTCACCCTCAGGACCACCCATAGCTGAGGAGACCGATAAAGTTTCTGATGATGTCAATTCGGTCCCTGAGAGGTCTGATTCTGTGCCTAGAGCCCCATTTCCACAGCTATTAGTACCAACAAAGAAGGAATCGAACATTAATGACATATTGGAGGTTTTTAAGCAAGTTACCATAAACCTTCCTTTATTAGATGCAATTAGGCAAATTCCCGCTTATGCCAAGTTCCTTAAGGATATGTGTACGCGAAAGCGAAAACTTAGCGTCCATAAGAAATCCTTTTTAGCTAGTCACGTAAGTTCAATCATTCAGAACACCACAACTCCAAAGTACAAAGACCCAGGTTCCCCTACCATTGCTTATACAATAGGTAAATTCCGGGTAGAAAAAGCTTTACTTGACTTAGGAGCCAGTGTGAACTTACTGCCGTACCATGTGTATTTACAACTAGGACTTGGTGAAATGAAACCTACTCAGATGACACTGCAGTTAGCTGATAGGTCCATTAAAATTCCTCGAGGTGTTATCGAGGATATTCTCATTGAGGTCGACAAGTTTATTTATCCAGTGGATTTTGTTGTGCTAGATACCCAACCTGTCCCCGACCCAAAGAACCAGATACCTGTGATTTTAGGTCGCCCATTTTTAGCTACGTCTAATGCGATCATTAACTGTCGAAATAGTGTGATGAATTTATCTTTTGGTAATATGACTATGGAGATGAACATTTTCAATGTCAGTAAGCTACCTTATGAGCTAGATGACACATGTGTTGAAGAGGTGAACATGATAGAAGCCTTAGTTCAGGAGTCATTACCAAACATTTTGTCTGAAGACCCATTAGAAAGTTGTTTATCCCATTTTGGTTTAATTTTTGACGACGATAGCACTATTGAAGAAGTGAATGCTCTATTAGATTTTATCCCTGTGTTGGACACTAATAGATGGAAAGCTAGGTTTGAACAATTACCAGCTTCTGAGACTACCTTAATTCCTTCTTTAGAAGAGCCTCCTAAGTTGGACCTTAAACCACTACCCGACACTCTAAAGTATGTGTTTTTAGGCCCATCTGAGACTTTACCTGTGATTGTAGCTTCCGATTTGGATAGTGATCAGGAAAGTAGGTGATAGACGCATTATTGTGTCTAATATGTCTCAATTGTATATATTGTTAGTGTTCGATTTTGTATTTATTTTGTTATTTTATGTCTTTGTAGGTATTTTTAGAGAAATAAGCTCTTGCGGCGAAATTGGCTCGAAAAGTGGTGTTTTACACCCCAGGATAAAGTACTAAAGGCACCCCAGAAATACACCGGAGGAACCCCGAAAAAGTGGTGTTTACACCCCAGCAAAATTACTAAAGGCACCCTCAAAATGGATAAGGGCGCCCCCAAGGCAGCCGAGCTGATAAAGGCACCTGCAATTTGGATATGGGCACAACCTACTTCTTTATTTAAAAAAAAAAAGAATATTGGCGGGAAATTTGGTTTCAACAGTAAAGGATTTATGATCTTTAAGATAAGAATATCTTCTTGCCTTATAAACAGGAAGTTTTGAAGAAAAAGGAAGTTATCTTGTATTAAACAAGAAAGATATCCTTAGAAAATTTTATCTTGGATTTTATTCCTCGAATTAAAGAAGATATGGGTTTCGTAAAGAAATATAGAGAATTCCTGAAAATATTTTTAATTAAAAAGCAGAAGATTTTGGAGTTATGGAAGAATATATTTGAGTAATGTGTATTTGTGTGTATAAATAGAGAGCTAGAGAGCACATTTGAAAAGGCAGTTTTTTTGAGAGGTTTAGAGCACTAGAGAAGCAAAGAAAATCAAATCTCTTTTCTTCCTTTTAATCAATTTTTGAGTTATAAAAATGTACTTTGAGCATATTTGCAATATGATGAGCTAAACTTCACATCTGAGGCGACAGGGGAAGCTATTCCTCCAATGAAAAAGTGGTAATTTTTGTCTTAATAATTTATGCAGTTTATTTTATGATTATTTGCCTAAAATAAAAAATTTATCTAATAATTTTTATTAAGCAATTGTTATTTTAATTGATGGTATATGCTTAACCTTGAGTTTTTGATATTCCATGCTTTCAATTTACAATTGTTCTTTTATAAAATCTATTTTTGCAATAATTAGAATCACTTAAATGGGTAAAATTGCATAATAAAATTATCACTTTGGAATTGGTGGAAAAGCGGAATCTTAACCTCAGTATTTCTCCACTTTGAATTAATCTTTATATTATTTGTTGTTTTAAAATTGGAATTAGCATCTAAAAAAAATCTACTTTAACAAGTCCGAGTAACGAACCTTTTATCACTACTACAACAACCTTTAAAAACACATCAATAGGGAGTACGCATCAGACTTTTTACCCAAGATAATAAGGAAGCTTTAGGCTAGTGAATGTACTTCAAGATAATAAGGAAGCTTTAGGGTGGACTATAGCAGACATTAAGGGTATAAGTCCTACTGTGTGTATGCATCAGATTCATTTAGAGGAAGACTCCAAACCTTCTAGGGAGATGCAACGTCGACTGAACCCTAACATGAAAGAGGTAGTTCGAAAAGAGGTGCTTAAGTTGTTAGATGCGGGTATTATCTACCCAATTTCGGACAGTAAGTGGGTCATCCCCGTTCAGGTTGTCCCCAAGAAATCAGGTATCACTGTAGTCCAGAATGATAATAATGAGTTAATCCCAACATCGAGTGACCACGGGATGGCGTATCTGTATTGACTATAGGAAATTGAACAAGGTCACAAGGAAGGATCACTTTCCCCTTCCTTTTATCGACCAAATGCTAGAGCGATTAGCTGGACATAGTCATTATTGCTTCTTAGATGGCTACTCAGGATATAATCAGATCGTTATTGCTCCAGAAGACCAAGAGAAAACAACTTTTACCTATCCCTTTGGTACCTTTGCGTATAGACGCATGCCTTTCGGGCTATGTAATCCCCCTGCAACTTTACAGCGTTGTATGATGAGCATATTTTCTGATATGGTAGAACGGTTTTTAGAGGTCTTTATGGATGATTTTTCAGTGTTTGGTTCATCTTTCGATGAGTGCTTGCATTATTTGACATTAGTGTTGACTAGGTGTAAGGAAAAGAATTTAGTGCTTAATTGGGAAAAATGTCATTTTTTGGTTAAATCAGGAATTGTGTTAGGGCACATCGTATCCTCTAAGGGTATAGAGGTAGACAAAGCCAAAGTTGACCTTATTAAGACGTTACAGGTCCCAAAAACCGTAAAATATATTAGGTCATTCCTAGGGCATGCAGGATTTTATCGTCGATTCATTAAGGACTTTAGCTTGATTTCTAGACCTCTTTGCAATTTGCTTGCAAAAGATGTTAAGTTTGTCTTTGATGATGCGTGTTTAGAGGCTTTTGAGAATCTTAAGAATTTACTCACTACGCCCCCATAGTCCAGGCACCTAACTGGAACCTACCCTTTCAGATTATGTGGGATGCTTCAGATTATGCTATAGGCGTTGTGTTAGGACAGCGAGAAAACAAATTACTTCATGTGATTTACTATGCTAGCAAAACTCTGAATGATGCCCAACTGAATTATACAACTACCGAGAAGGAACTGTTAACCATCGTGTTTGCCTTGGATAAGTTTAGATCCTATCTATTAGGTTCTAAGGTCGTAATCTATACTGATCATGCTGCTTTGAAATACCTTTTGTCTAAGAAGGATACGAAACCTAGATTGATTAGATGGATCCTCTTGTTACAAGAATTTTCTCTAGACATTAGAGACAAAAAGGGTGCAGAAAATGTAGTAGCAGATCACTTGTCTAGGCTAGTTGTTGATCACCCTAATGATTCTCTTCCTATAAGGGATAGCTTTCCTGATGAACAATTGTTCTCTGTTTCCCAATCACCTTGGTATGCACATATAGTGAATTATCTTGTTACTGGTCGAATGCCTCAACATTGGGGTAAACAAGATCGTTCTAGGTTTTTAGCCGAGGTTAAGCATTTCTTTTGGGACGATCCTTATCTGTTTAAGTATTGTCCAGACCAGATTATTAGGAGATGTATACCTGAGAGTGATCAGTCCAGTATTATCTCCTTTTGTCATGAATATGCATGTGGGGGTCATTTTAGTGCTAAGAAGACTGCTGCTAAGATATTACAGTGTGGATATTACTGGCCTTCGTTGTTTAAAGACTCCCATAGTCATTGTGTTTCTCGTGAGCGTTGCCAGAGGTTAGGAACCATTTCCCATAGAAATATGATGCCTTTGAACCCTATTTTAGTGATTGAGGTCTTTGATGTGTGGGGCATTGATTTTATGGGTCCATTTCCTAATTCTTTTGGTTATCTTTACATACTTGTCGATGTAGACTATGTGTCTAAGTGGGTTGAGGCGGTTCCGTGTAGAACAAATGACCACAGGGTCGTAGTCTAGTTTTTGAAAGAGAATATACTTACACGTTTCGGTACGCCGCGAGCTATAATTAGTGATGGAGGTTCACACTTTTGTAATAGACCGTTTGCTCTTTTAATGAAATAATATGGTATTACCCATAAAGTAGCTACCCCATATCACCCAAAGACTAGTGGTCAGGTAGAGGTTTCCAATAGGGAAATTAAGCCTATTCTATAGAAAACAGTTAATCCTAATAGGAAAGACTGGTCGTCGAGGCTTACTGATGCCTTATGGGCTTACCGTACTGCGTTTAAGACACCCATTGGAATGTCACCCTATCGTTTAGTTTTTGGCAAGGCATGTCACCTGCCTGTTGAGTTAGAGCATAGAGCCTACTGGGCTATTAAACAGCTAAACTTTTCACTTGACAAGGAAAGAGCTCACAGAAAGCTCCAGCTCAATGAGTAGGAAGAAATTCGTAGAGATGCATACGATAGTGCTAAGGAGTATAAAAACAAAATGAAAATTGTGCATGATAAGAATATTTTACGAAAGTCATTTTCTCCAGGTCAAAAAGTTCTTCTGTATGACACTCGTTTGCATCTATTTCCCGGGAAGTTGCGCTCTCGGTGGACTGGTCCTTTTGTGGTCCGTACTGTTTTTCCTCATGGCGCTATTGAGATTGAGACACCAGACGGTAGTAGTTCTTCAAAGGTTAATGGTCAGAGATTGAAGCCCTTTTTAGAGCCTTTTCCTACAGGTGATGTGAGGAGGTCCCTCTGGAGGACCCTGTTTACCTTGATTGACCATCGAGGCGGTTTGTATGTTGTATATTATTTTTGTAGGTTTTTTATTCCACTTCACCCAGGTACTATCTTTCCGACTTCTCTCTTTACTGATTCCTCATGTTATTTATACTTTTGGTACTGTTCTTTAATTAGAAACATTGAGGACAATGTTAGATTTAAGTTTGGGGGTGGGGTAGAAATTTTTTGTTACCTTTTTGTTGCAATAAATAAACTCCAGAGCCTAGAAATTTATGCCTATTAAGGATGGCACTAACCAATCTAAGGGGATGGAAGCATTTTGGTTTTAGGAGTTGAGGGACCAATCTGACTAGATGGAAACATCTAAAGAGTCTATTCATAAAAGCACAGAGCTCAGGTGTTAGAAATAACATGATAGTTTCGCCATATCTCGTTGAGTCCTTTTCACTTCTGTTTTTATTTTATTTTATTTTTAAAATATGTTTCTCTAAGTGATTAGGTGGGGCTCACGATTCAAGTTGTTACCACTGCTAGGGTGAAATAGAGTGATTTAAAAAAAAAAAAAAAAAAAAAAAAAAAAGACCAGACCAGAACAATCAGACCAATCGGAATAAATATTAACACTTGGATAGCAATATGTGTGTGTTCTCCCTGTCTCCGTCGCCTAAACAAGCGTGGAATGCATGATCCACGGGAATTCCCATGTAATATGCTGACAAGAAGCATGCGCTTGGATCCACAAGATCTAATCATGTTGTTAGTTCTTAAAAAAATAATAAATAAATAAATGTGTGTTCAATAAATCGACCGCTGGTTCCCTTGTATATGCCAGACGAGGTTATCTAGAATTAGGATTATCGACCACTGGTTCCCTTGTATATGCCAGTTGTGTTGATATTAGTCAGACCAGTATTTAAGTCCATTAGGATAGGTTCATTTTGGCAGTGTCCTTCAGACAGATATGAGAAACACCGTTCACCTAGTCAACATCAAAACCATCTATGTTTTTCTATATCCATCTCTTAATCTATCCATGTGATTTGTTGACTCCGGATATTGATGTCCATAGTGCGACTATCTGAGTAGAGCTCTGTCACTTATATATGAATTTAGTATGCTTGAGTGCAAACTCGTGTACAACAATTGGAATTTCGCATCAGGGTACTTCCTCCCGTAATCAATAAGTATGACAACTAAGGAGGTTCTTTAGCGCATTCCGATATTCTGCGTAGATAGCTAGGGTCTGGAGTAAATGTTTTGTGGGTACACCTCTTGTAAACCCTCCCGAGACTATAACTCGGCCACTAAGGCCACCTAGGGGTTCAAAGGCTTGTTGCACACGCTAAGTGCAATCGCGATGCCTGCGACAGTGAGTTAGGATTTTATTTTCTATTTTATTTTTGCTCGAGGACTAGCAAATAATAAGTTTGGGGGTATTTGATAGACACATTTTTGTGTCCGAATTGTCTCGATTCTATATATTGTTAGGGCTCATTTTTTGTACTTATTATGGTGTTTTATATGTGTGTAGGTATTTTTGGCCAATAAATTTTTTTGGAAAAATCGGCTCGAAAAGTTGTTAAAGGCATCCTGGGAGGACATTTGCTATTCGGACTCTCATTTTGGATAGGGGCGCCACCTTTCATCTTCAACATTTCAAAATAGGAAAAAGGCGGGAAAATTTGTTTTCACGGAATAGATTTTAGGGTTGAAATTGTGGACGACTTTTATGGAGATTCAAGGGCTGATTTTCGTTGGGTTAACCCTGTTAAGGATAGACTGGCTTGGTATGTGGGTTTGGATCGATTGAATTGGGTTAGATAACCCGGTAGAATCAAAACAGATGATGAATATCACGGGATACTCTGATTTAGTAATAGAAGAGTTTTGGACGGATTTTACTCGTGCTGTGGATTGGTATAAGCCTGTTTCTGTTAAACAGGGAAGGTATGAGCTGTAGAATCGATAAAACAGGGATAAAGATCGAGTTTCTACGAAACAGAGGTGATGGAAGTTTTGGGATTTCTGTTTATTATATTTGGTAGTTACGGGAGATTTAAGGCAAGATAACCTTTCCAGAGATTCGTATCAATCTAATAGAGGGACTGGAATGACCTGTATGGCTCAGAAACGCGTAGAGAGGAATTTGGAAAGTGGAGAAGTCCGAGACTTTCTGCCGAAGAAAGGAAGGAATTAAATCGAGTTTTAGGGATTTTGTTGGATATAAAAAGGGTTGCTAGGAGTCACAAAAAGGGTTACGTACACTTTGGGGAGGTTTGGAAGCATAACAGAGCAGAAAGAAAAGTTGCAGAGAACACAGGCGAGAGGAAGAAGAAGAACACAGAACGGCGGAGAAAGAAAGTCGCAGAAACTGTTGCCGTAGCTTTCATATTCAATACCTTTTGTAACGATTCTTCCAACAATTAATTTCAGTTCGCAACAGTTCGGTTTCTTTGTAACAGTAGGTTCTGTAACAATTATATTTGTTACGAAACTCGCTGCTTTTATACTTCTCACACTTTTTGATCAATGAAATCAACTTTTGAGCATATTTCTAATATGAGGAGCTAAACCCCTTAGCCGAGGCAACGGAGGAAGACATTGTTCCTTGAAAAGTGGTATATTTCTATTTTAATTATTTTTTGCAATCTTTTATATGATTATTTGCATAGAACTAATATTGGAAAATTGATTTTTATTGAATGATTGTGATTCCTTTTGATGGAGCATGCTTAGTTTTAAACTTTTGATGTTTCATGCTTGATGTTTACAATTGTTACTTCAAAAATCTATTAGAGGCAATAAATTAGAATCACTTTAAAAGCAAAGAATTGCATGAATATTGATTAGATTGAATCACTTAATTGGTAAATGGTGGAATCCCAAGTCTCGGTGTTTTTTATAATTTTGATACAACTTTATTTGAGTTATCTAGTTTAATTTAAGTCTAAAAAAAATCCTTCACAAGTTCGGGAAACGAAACTCTTTTTTACCACTATCTACAAAGCACATCACTTTTAGAGTTGTATCCACTGATTTTTATAGATGTAATACACTAAATAATAGCCATCTTCTTAGTGTTGTGGTCTTATTATTATCATTTTTCTGTTCATTTGCACACGTATGCACTTACCTCAGTAACTTTGTCTTATATAAATTGGTTCCGACTATCATTGGAGGTATAAGACATGCTAATAGACAACTAGCGGCACTTATCATTAGTGACATCAAGTGATAGCATGCATATAGGAGTTCCTCCTGCATCTACTCATGCGGCTGCAAGCAATAATTAGTTTGCACTCTTTTACAACCCAAGGTATGTTTTTTCCTGCCTATTGTTTGTGTATTATCACTATGAATTAATGATATACTTTCAGAAATCGAGGTCAACACTCAGGACTATTTTGTTAGCAGGGCTAGTTCTTTTAAATTTTTATTTTCGTTAGCTATGTATAATAAAGCAATGCACACCCAAGTTTCACTCGAAATGTAAGTTTAAAATGATGTTTGAGATTGAGACAAGGGTACGATAACTAAAGTGCGTGGCTCCTGGAATAATATTAGTATACTTAATCGTTCATTAAACCTGTGTAAATTTATTTATGCTCTTGATGTTAAGGTGCACAGGATTCTAATATGACCCTTTAAGCTATATAACTTCCTGTTGTTTTCTTGCCTTGGGTGTATAATACAGTAATTGCAACATTATTAACCGTGTCAATATCCCTTTTAATTGGTGACCATTCAAGTTGATCATAATCATGCCTTGATTAGGAAATTTCATTGGTGAATTTCATAATTGTTGTCAGTTTCCTTATATTGATTAGTTTAGTTTTTCTTCGCAGGGTATCATCTCCTGGCTTGTTCATCTGAATATATTTTAGTTTACTTTGGAGTTGTCATTTGTGTACTGCCAATTATTATGGTTATCTCTACTGTTTGTGTTTTATGGTTATGTTCTTGTTTTGGACTTACTAGATTTTCGTAAATGGTGAGATTGATTTTTTTATGTTGTCTCTCATGTGTTGTTCATGGATTACAGGCTAATATGCCCGAGTGGGATGGCAACATGAATGTTGATTAACATATTTCGTACAAATACAGGCTTGAGCCTGCTGGGTAATGGACCTGATTTGAGCTAGTTTGTCAGTGAAAATGGCATAAATGGTGAAGTTTTCCCTTCAACTTAATGTTGAAGCTTGTAGCAGGAACATAAATTTTAGCATTTGAAGTTGTGAGATTTGGAACTTAAAAATATATTTTAGCGAGTTAAAATTGTAAACCGCTAGCAATTTTGTAAACAAATTCAGTTTTAAAGTTATTATCAGGAATTTAAGTTTTTGATTAATACAGTTTTAAAGTAAATATTAATTTAATCATGATTCAGCTTTTATTTGTAGATTCAGCTGAATCAATTTCATTTTTTTCACTACAGTAAAAATATACATCTACAACTGGAGTTTGACAACTCTTTGCTAAAAGTCGTAGAACATCCTATGTTTTACAAATTTTTTCCAAAGGAAGAGTCGTAGAATGGCATCAGTACTAACCCCCAAGACCAAAGGGTTGCGACAAAAAAACAAACGACAACCCTTTAAGCAAAACAGTTATGACGCCATTTAGCTTTCACAACCGTTTTCCGGATATGTAGTTCATAATCCTATCACAACCAGTCGCAAGAGTCATTGAAGATAAACAAAATATGAAGAAAAAAAAGAAGAATAATGTTGAGGGGATTCGAACATGAACCTGCTGTGTGTTAGTTTAACCCATCAACCATCCTTACACTTCACAAGTTTTGTTTTTTTGTGCTTTTTTTTTGTTGAAAATGTATAACAACCTTTATAAGAGTTGTTGAAGTAAAAATATAGGAAAACAAAATATGAAAAAAAGAAAGAATAGTGTTGAGGGGATTCAAACATGAACCTACTATGTGTTAGTTCAACCCATCAACCATCCTTACACTTCACAAGTTTTGGGTTTTTGTGCTTTTTTTTATCAAAATGTATAACAACCTTTATAAGTGTTGTTGAAGTAAAAATATAGGAAGTTGGAAAATGAGGTTGCATGGATTTAATCCTGAGCCTCATGCGTGCAAGTCCATACCATCAACCATGCCTACACTACCACAATTTTGTAAGGTTTGTGGTTTTGTTTTTATACCAACTTCATGTCAACCTTTGACGACCTTTATAAGAGTGGCAATAACAAAATATGATGTTCAAAAATAAGGCTCACTCACCTGAGCCGCAAACAGCGCGAAGCCTTCTCTGTAAACAATCACAGACATTCTACAATGACAACGCACTTCTGTTAAATTTTTGTAACGGATGGTTAAATTTTTTCACTTCGGCAAAATTTTATTTATTTTTTTGCTAAATTTTATGCACTTCTGCTAATTTTTTTCCACTTCTGCAAAATTTTACGACAAAAATTTCCGAGCCAGGTTCAGTATCGAAGTCTACTATGTGTCAGTGCAAGTCATCAACCAGCCTTCCGGATTCACAATATTGGTCGTTTTGTGCTTTTTTTTTCATCACTATTCACAACCTTTATAAGAGTTGTCGTAGATGTATAAACACTTCTGCTAAAATTTTCTCACTTATGCTAAATTTTATTCACTTCTGCAAAAAAATTCCCACTTTTGCTAAATTTTTCTCACTTCTGCTAAATTTTACTCACTTCTGCAAAAAAAATCTCACTTCTGCTAAATTTTTTTGTCATCACTATTGACAACCTTTACAAGAGTTGTCGTAGAGGTACAAACACTTATGGTAAATTTTTCTCACTTCTGCTAAATTTTATTCATTTCTGCTAAAAAAAATTCTCACTTCTGTTAAATTTTTCTCACTTCTGATAAAAAAAATTTGTCATCACTATTCACAACCTTTATACGAGTTTTCATAGAGGTATAAACACTTCTGCTAAATTTTTCCCACTTCTGCTAAATTTTATTCACTTCTGCAAAAAAATTCTCACTTCTGCTAAAAAATATTTTGGTCTCCGGTTCTGCTAATTTTTTCTCACTTCTGCTAAAAACTATTTTCTCTAACACCCCCCACTAAATTTTAGAAATTTAGGCGTTTCGAGATTGGGTAGAAATATCCAAAATAGGGTTTGTTTAAGGTTTTAGAGAATATTTTGATGGAATCTTACCTGTAAATGGTTAATCTTTACGAGTTTCTATGATATATCCTGCTAAATTTGGAGTGAGAACCACTTCGGACATTGAGGGTTCATGGTTCGTATGCCCTTAAACCACATTTAAAGCCAGGTTATGCATACAATATGCCAGAATAGGGTTGGTTTAAAATTTTGGGGAATATTCCAAAGGAATCTTACCTGTAAATGGATGGATTCATCGTTCTTACCAAGTTTCCGGCTTATAATGGTCCACTCAGGGCCAGGTTTCAATCTCGGAGACAAGTTATGCATACAATATGCCAAAATAGAGTTTGTTTAAAGTTTTGGGGAATATTCCGAAGGAATCTTACATGTAAATGGATGGATTCATCGTTCTTACCAAGTTTCCGACTTATAGTCGTCCACTCCCGGCCAGGTTTCGACCTCGGAGCCAGGGTATGCATACAATATGCCAGAATAGGGCTTGTTTAGATTTTTGGGGAATATTCCGAAGGAATCTTACTTGTAAATGGATGGATTCATCGTTCTTACCAAGTTTCCGGCTTATAATGGTCCACTCAGGGCCAGGTTTCAATATCGGAGCCAGGTTATGCATACAATATGCTAACATAGAGTTTGTTTAAAGTTTCGGGGAATATTCCGAAAGAATCTTACATGTAAATGGATGGATTCATCGTTCTTACCAAGTTTCCGACTTATAGTCGTCCACTCCCGGCCAGGTTTCGACCTCGGAGCCAGGGTATGCATACAATATGCCAGAATAGGGTTTGTTTAAATTTTTGGGGAATATTCCGAAGGAATCTTACTTGTAAATGGATGGATTCATCGTTCTTACCAAGTTTCCGGCTTATAATAGTCCACTCGCGACCAGGTTTCGAGCTCGGAGCCGGATTCAGTATCAAAGTTGATGAAAAGGGGTGTGTTTAAGCTTTCGGAGAATATTCCGATGGAATATTACCTGTAGATGGGTGGATTCATCGTTCTTACGAAGTTTCCGTCTTATAGTAGTCAACTCGCGGCCAGGTTTCGACCTCGGAGCCAGGTTCAGTATCGAAGTTAACGAAAAATGGTGTGTTTAAGGTTTCGTGGAATATTCCGATAGAATCTTACCTGTAAATGGGTGGATTCATCGTTCTTACGAAGTTTCCGACTTATAGTAGTCCACTCGCAGCTAGGTTTCTAGCTCGGAGCCAAATTCAGTATCGAAGTTGACGAAAAGGGGTGTGTTTAAGGTTTTAGGGAATATTTCGATGGAATCTTACCTGCAAATGGGTAGATTCATCGTTCTTACGAAGTTTCCGTCTTATAGTAGTCCACTCGCGGCCAGGTTTCGACCTCGGTGCCAGGTTTAGTATCGAAGTTGACGAAAAGGGGTGTGTTTAAGGTTTTGGGCAATGTTCCGATGGAATCTTACCTGTAGATGGGTGGATTCATCGTTCTTACAATGTTTCCGACTTATAATAGTCCACTCACGGCTAGGTTTCGAGCTCGGAGCCAGGTTCAGTATCGAAGTTGACGAATAGGGGTGTGTTTAAGGTTTCGGGGAATATTCTGATGGAATATTACCTGTAGATGGGTGGATTAATCGATCTTATGAACTTTCCGACTTATAGTAGTCAACTCGCGGCAAGGTTTCGACGAATTTGAAGTTTGTATGCCGCTATACCGAATTTGAAGTTCTAATCGGCACTGAGCTTCATCTTTATCGATTTCCATGATGTATCCTGTTAAGTTTGAAGTCAGAACCCTCCCGGAGCTTCGTGATTCATAGTTTGTTTATCGTTATACCAAATTTGAAGTTCGAATCGACACTGAGCTTCATATTTATCAATTTCGACGATGTATCATGCTAAGTTTGAAGTCAGAACCCTCCCGGAGCTTCGTGGTTCATAGTTTGTTTGTTGTTATACAACATTTGAAGTTCAAATCAACACCTGAGTTTCATATTTATCGATTTCGATGATGTATCATGCTAAGTTTGAAGTCATAACCCTCCCAGAG